>BSBK01010307.1:0-135000 GCA_027943335.1 Chamaecyparis obtusa | reverse complement strand
GAATAAAGGAAAAGCTAGTAAAAGAAATGTAATATTTGCAGTGCATAAAATGTTTAGATGGTTCTATTACATGATATTAATGTTTAAATGTTAAATTGTTGAAGAAGGATACTTAGGAATATAGATAGATTTAAATGGAAAATTGAAATGAAAATAATTTATATTTCTTTATAAAGGGATCTACAAATGTTGTGATGTAGTTGCTTAAGAAATAAATCAAGTTGTTAGTACACTATATGGAGTTAATGATTTGTACTTTAAATAAAAGGGAACCTTGGAGGAATCTAAGTGTTACTTTGTTTGGTTATGTAATTCTTTCAAAAGTTTCAAATTTTTTCATAAATCATTACTTAGGTTTTCTTTTACAAAGAGAACCTTTGTTCTATTCCTTGGCTCCCTTGCGGGGCATGATAGATACAATACTAGCTCTTCGTCCTTTTTAGGGCTTTCATAACCTTGCATCCTTGATCTATAGAACTTTTAGATATGTCCATCCTTGTTACAAGAGTGACAAATGACTGGAGGTCTTATATTCCTCAGTGCATTGACATGAGTCACCATTTTACATGTTCTAGCTGAGTGACCATTATAGTTACATATCTAACATGTAACATTCTAATAACTTCTTACATTTGTCTAATTCTAATTTCTTTGATCATGTTAAATCTTGTTCTTCTTACTAGTCTTGCAATTCATAGCTCTATGACCAAATTTATTGCATGAATAATAGTAACAATTAAAAGGTCTTACCTATATACAGTTCCTCACAAATGTGTCCATGTTTGTTACATACAAAACAAGTGTGGTCTACAAGCTTGTGCTCATTCTTAGGTGGTCCACCATTGTCTTTGGTTTGATCTCCAGTCTTCTCAGTATTAGTAGAGTCTTTTTGTGTATCCTTTCTTGCTTGCATGTTGTCAATCTAGTTTTGTGCTTCATTATATCCAATACAGCTAGTCTCTCCTTTGGCTCTTCTTACATTACAACTGAGATTCTATCAAATCAGATTTGGTGTGTAATTTGTCAATGTGATTCTTTGCTTCTTTAAATTCAAACTACAATATTTCTTTAGTATTAGCTCCAAGATTTCCAAGTTGGCTTCCCTTAATTCCTCATTGAGTTGAAGGTTTTCTTTGACTTGTTCATAGTAGACTTCCTGATTGTTGATCAGCTTATCATCAAATTCTTACAATAGTTCTTTCATAGATGCATTCTCTTCATTAAGCTTCTTGACCTTTTCTCCTAGATCATTGTTAGAGCATTCTTTCAAATCCTTTCTTAGTCTTTTGATAACTAATTGAGCATCACTGACTTTTTCCTTTAGCTCTTCAATTTATCTTTCTAATTTATTCAGGTCTTCAAGAGCAGCTTTAAGATTTATTTTTAGATGTTTCATTTCTACTTTTTCCATGATATCTTAAAGGGGTTAAACCTCTTTGCTGAGGACCGAGCTCTGATACCTATTATTAGGAATGAGAACACTAAGAGAGGGGGGTGAATTAGTGTTCATTGTATTTTAACTTTTCACTTTAATCTTTATATTGAACTTAAATGCTTAAGTACTAAATTAAATAAACATGAAACATGAAATCAACACATGACACCAATATGGTTACCGGGAAACCCAAATAGGTAAAAACCCTAGTGGGAATTGACACCCACTAATATTATACACTAGTGTTTTGTGATCCTTAACCCTATTAGGAGTTGCTTTACAATGATTTAAGTATAGTAGACCTTATTAAGGGTTAGAACCTATTAGGATTCTTTTACAATAGTCCCTATTAGGGGAGTGGACACACTATCCTAGTGCTCACCGCTCAAGTGGTGAAGGCTACAACCTTTTGATGTCAGATACAAACTATATTTGCTAGATGAACTGTCACTATGACACTGCTTGTCAGATTAGTTCCTTTGTTGTGTTAATGCTTTGACCTCTTGCAAATATCTAATAAATCTTCTTGACTCTTTGCATACTTCTTCTCTACTTATCATAACTCTCTAGCAACTTCCATACCGAATACAATAGGCATATCTTATGTGCATACAAAATAAACAACTAGGTCGGCCTTATAACCTATTACGAACAATGATTCCAAATGAATTGGCTTAAGCATTCTTACAAACAAAAAAGTATACATTTTGGAAACCTAAATACAATAGGTGCATAGCCTTTACAATATTACATTATAACCGCAAACCAAAATACTAATTATCGGCTTCATGCCCTATTCTTCTTTGGCACTTACTGGCCGTGTCTTCAACTATCTATATCTATCTCATCCTTGCATATTTGATTATGAGCTCATAGACTAAGCATGAGTATAGTCTAACCAACTTAACTTCTAGTGTGCATACCATAATTCATCTTTACACACATGTGCTGATGCTTTGAGCTGCAGGAACTCTATACACTATCCAGTCTTCAACACTTAACCAAATTCTAATCTTTACATTAACTACGCTGACTCCAAACTACTATATGACTTTGTTTCCATAATGACAACACTATATCAATTTATATACATCAGTATAGACAAATTTCCAATAGGAAAGACTTTGTGAAAATAATCAAATACCTCATGTTTTGATCAAACTTGATTTTAACTATACTGATCACTTCCCCTTTGACATTAATAGAAAAGTTACATAAAAAAATATTAAAAATCAATTTATCTTACTGATCATAGTCTTTCAAAAACATGTTTGAAATTGACTTTGGCTCACCTCAGAGAACTATCCATTGACTTCTGCAAATTCCCCATTGCATGAATTTTCTCATGTATAATAGAAGCCAACTCCTCCATACATTAACATACACTAATGTCTAGTAACTCAAGAGTTACTTCATATTCTCTGACCTTTTGTGTCATAACACCTACTATAGTTATCAAATAGGTCCACACCTCCAAAAACATAGTTATCCTTTCATATTTTTTTTCTTCTTGGATACTTTTAAACTTTTTACTAATCATTTTTACTTGTGATACATAAGTGGTTGTTGATTTGTAATATGATCAAAACTAGTAATCAATGACTTAATCTCCTATTGATCTTGAGTCCTTTTCTTCTCTGATAATTAGTTAAAAAAGTAAAAATAGAAACTTTTTAAAGTAAATTACTAACTTCCTTCAAATTTTCATTCACTTTATTCACATAAACTAAAGGTATCCCTTTATGATATGAAATAGAATCCATTAACTTATGAGTCATATTATTGTCATAATTCATCTATTATCTATACTTAGCATCTTCCTCCAAACATGTGACTTCCTCAGTGATAGAATTGATCAAAGTATCTATTTTCCCAATCCATGTAGCATTAGGATCATATTCAGCTTTTGATACAAGATCTATAAGAATCTCTCTATCTAAAAAAAGTTATTGTTCTTGTTTCTTCTCATCTTTAATCTTATCCCTTTTAGCTTTTAGCTTTTAGCTTCATCATTTCAAAAATTCTCATTGGTTTACTAGCACTTATCTTGGAAATATCAATAGGTCCCTCATCACCAAGATCTTGAACAATTTATTCCTCAAGAATAGATATTGGTTGTCTTTCCTTCTTCTGACATGAACTTGCAACTAGATCCAGTTTCCACTTTACTGAATGTGCAAAAAAGTCATCTTCATCAGTCTCATATTTCTTAGCATGTTCACTAGTTGTAACCTCTATAGAAACTTCATATTTCTTCTGTTAAACTGTAGTAGTTATGATAGGTACATCAACCTCTATTGTCTAATCCTTATGTTCAAATTATTATCTTTCCACATCTTCAACTTTAACAATAGGAGCCCATTGAGGAGTATTAGAAGGTATATCACTAATAATTTCTTCAATCACTTTTTCACTAGAAACAAACTCACCTATTGTTACCTCTACATTGAATGACTCATGTGCTTGTTTCTCCTCTTTAGCATCATCCACCAGTTCATCTTGTTTCTCCAATTCCTTATTCGCAATGTCAAGAGTCTTAGCATAAACTACCTGGGATTCACTAATGATTATTTTGCATAATCTTCTCCTTGTTCTAATTTTTTTCCTTAGGAATACAGCTGTACCCTTCACAAATTCAACTAGTAATTTAGGTTCTAGTTCCACCCAAAAGAATTCCAACATTTCTGTATCAACTTTCAAAATATACCTTCGCCTAGAGCTAGTCCTCTTGAATATGTATTATGTATCATTTAATATAGCTCACTAGGTCATCTAAAAAAATTGTGCATGTTGTATATAATAGCTTCTTCAATCATTTTCTTATCCTCATCATCAAATTCATCATACTAGCCACTTGCCACAGTGATGCTTTCATATTAGCTGACTTCTTCATCCATGTTGTCTATTGTATTAGATCTTCTTGTCACCATTTTCATTAATCTCCCAATTGTCATTGCTACAAACTTTAAAATTTTACCAGTCAGCCACAAATTATTTTTCTCTTTGTTAGATTTAGTTTTACCTTTTTCTTCCTCTAGTATATCTTTTTCTTGATCTTTCTTTTTATCTCTTACTCACCATGAGTTACACCCTTCTTTATCTTGTAAATTATTTTCTTTCTTTCAAGTGTCTTCTCATTTTCCTTGTTCTTTTTTTTTGAGCACTTATGCTTCAGTTTGAATGATTATTTTCCTCCTTGATTGTGTTCTAGTAAGAAGGGAAATATTGACATTTAAATCAATGTGGAAATTCTAGTTTCTCTTCATGTACCTTTAACAGTTGTAGAAGATATAACCTCTACCTCTACTTCCTCTCCAAGAGTATGAAAAGTACCATCTTCTTCACTTATAAACTTCTTCCTTATTTTATCCTACATTTATTTGGTAATTCCAATCTTCTTGGCTAGGTCATCAAATATTTTCCTCACTCTTCTCTCTATTAATAGTTCCATTATTTGTGAGTGTATTTTCAAATAGGTTTATTCATAATTTTTCAGCCTGTGAGTACTTACATCAATTGGTTTGGATAATAACTCATCAACATAGAGTTATATGATATCAACATCTACCTCATATCCCATCAATAGAGCCCAAGAAGTTATTGGTTATACACCATCCACATTATACCTGTATCGGTACCCACAATAAAAAAAATGTCCCATTTTTACTTCTCCACATACAGGTTAGGATCATTTCCCTCTCATGTATTAATTTCTAAATATCTTTGGAATAACCCCACATGACACTAGTAAATTTATTTCCTAACATCCTTATGCATTCCCTAATTTGCACTACTCTCAATTTTTCATTTGACCACTAAATATTACTGATGCTAGGGAAATGATTTTGCAAATAGTAAAATATACATACTAGGTCTCAGCCATACTTGTAAACATGTTTCTTATCCTTCTATATTATCTCCAAGTTCATAGAGAACTAAATTCTTGTGACATCACATAGGTTGTACTATGCATTATCCTTCACAATCTGATATGCAGTATAAATTCCTCCATCAGGACCATTGTTCAAATGAATTGACTGATATACCTTGTAATTGATTACTATAGATGCAATCTTGACCTCAATATCTTCAATATCATTAATTCTCATCACCCGATGGTCTTTGTTGACTTCAATAGATGCATAAATTCATCTGTAGGGATCATCCTCAAAATAGGTAAGCTATTAGTCACAGATAAACCACTTACTATGTGAAATATCTTCTTAGTTATCTTGTATGGCATATCCAACTAGATAAACTGATCCTACACTTGACTCAAGACATATCTGATCTATTTAACTTCAGGATCATAGGGTAGGTGAATAATATAGATGAAACATTTATCCATCAAATGCTTATATTCTCCCTTCAATTTAGAGTAACTACATAGTTTAATATATTCTTTGAAAATAGCATTGGAACCAAGATATTCAAGATTAAAATTGAAAAATGATCTTATATCTTTAGTCAACAATACACCATGGGATATGCTGGTTCCTTTTTCCTTTCCTACAGATCTACAATTTTATGACAAACTAATGTCTTTGACTCTTTAAACCAACTCGAAATTTGACAAGAAAAAGGACCAATTAACAAAGACTAAGAGAATTATCCTCCTACACTATGAGCATTAATGCTCATGTGGGTATTCCTATGGATTCACTTCTTAAAAGGAATCAATAAAAACCTATTTACATTTATTCAATACAAATACTATGCATTAGTATCCTTGATACATTAACCAAAATATTTTATCATATGTAATTTGATTGATGATGTAGAACTACTTCTTAAGAATATACGATTGTCTTATTCCAAGGAATAGAGTCAAATACAACATATATTAACATAAAATTTAACTCAAACATACCCAAAACCCATAATAAGTGCTTTGAAGATTATTCCTCTCACTCTCACACTCAGAAATCAGATTCTTACCAGAAATATGAATTCTCTAAAAATTATTCCTAATAATTACCCCTCCCTTGAAAGGAACTCAAAAATAGCTTCACAGTCTACTTTGTAAACTATACATTAAATTTCTTTGCAACATTAACGTATAAGAACTCAAGATCATAACAAGAAAACATTCACAAATATTGGATGGAATACCAATGTATTTTTATTATAAATTTTTTGTATGAGTACATTGACATTGGCAAAATGCCAGAACAAAAATTGGAGATCAAAATTTTCTTCTATTGACTTGCTAATTTCACCATCATTTTACAAATACCACAACTACCTGCATATAGAAATCACTAGCCATCTTGGAATCATAGAAGAATCAGGATGCAATAAGCTTCAAATTGCTAGGAGAAGAAAAACACTAGAAGATAAAAAATAGTTACAATTGTTACAAAACATGCAGAGTAAAGTGGAGGAATATCTTTTCCAATCATATCAAATCTCTAACAAGTGACACCTTTGTGTTTATGTGTTTAAGTTAGCTTCAAAAGTTATTACATCAACAGCGACTAACATTTTCATGATATCTACCCTATGTGTGCTCAATTATCAGGTGCCAGATGTTGTGAAGTCTTCCTCCACTACTTCTAGATCAAAAGTTGTAGGCTTATTTATTGTGGGCTTTGTGCTTTTATTCCCTATTTCAACCTCCTCCTTTGTTGGCCAAGTGTACTCTCTTAAACCTTGTAATTTTTTCACCTACCTATCCTACCTGGAGTGTGTTATGGCCTTGGTATTAGATATGAACCTTGTGCAATCAATCTTCACTTTGAGCATGGCATCCAAGACATGATTAAAGCTATCCATATTCAATGTATAATCCTCATTTAGAAATGATTCTTCCCCTATCAGTAATTCATCCATGTCATTTCTCCATTCATCAACACTTTTTATGTTACCATCTTCTTTATGTAATAGAGGCATATGTTTACTAAAACCAGGACCAGACATTTCCATTTTTTTATCTATCTTGGATTGCTTTCCCTTTGCAAAAGGACAAGTTTTTACTTACTATCTCTATATTTTATCCAACCTCCCTAACTGATTCAAGGATATATGTCCTATGCGGCTATAGCATCTCTAGTTTCTCACAGTGTGACCCTTTGCCAAACCAAATGCTAAATAATGGATCCAAAGTAGCCATTACATCTTTGATACTCTCATTGGTCTTATGCAACACCTTAAAATAATTCTATATTAGATCCATCTTTTTCTTCATTGGTTGTCTCATGTGTTTCAATATGTGTGTTAGGGCACTAAGGTCCAATTCTTGCTTGTCCATTTTTTATTTTTTTTTGCTATATTAGAATCCTTTGTCACTGGGGGTACAAGAGCTTCAATCGTAGGGACTGGAGGGGGAGAAACCTTATAAGCTTCCTCCAATTTGACCTTAAGGTCCTGAATTTCTTCCTTTAAGACTTAGATTTTAAACAAAATCTTCTCCCTATATTTTTCTAGCAACATGGCCTCGTCAAATAACTTGCCATATCTGTTGGAAATTTGTGCAATCTTTGCTTCATTGAGGTGAGAAAAATGTGTGATAGCCTTGGTAACTTCAAGGTCACTTGTATTCTGCACAATTCAAATTATCTTTATCCCCATCCATTTTCTCCTCAATACTGACAAGAGAAGGATTTTGTGCTCTTGGGGCCAAGGACCATAGTGCTCATGTCTGGGATCTGGGATCATATCCACATCCCCTTATCATGTCTCCAATGTGTTTCTCATGAAACAATTGGGCCTCTTACTGCCTCCTGATCTGATCAATGATGAATGCAAAGGCAAGATCCCACCTTGTGACAAGTAACATCCAACTTGACCTGACAAGATACCTAGCCTAATCCACTATTATGATCTCTAAGCTAGGATCATATGTAGCTAGTGATTTAAAGGCTTGATTATTGGGGTCAATCCCATCTATGATTTGAACTTGACTCCTCAACTCCTACTATTTCTTCCAAATCAAAAAATTCTAGAATTCATCACTTTTGATGAATTAATCATCTTTGAATAGTTCTTCTCACTAGAGCTCACTCTCATCTTTGCACATTTGGAGGGGAAAATCCAACTCCTCCTTAGTTTTTTTCTTCTTCCCTTCCCTAATTTTCTTCTGTAGTAGATGATGGTAGGGGCTATCACCAAAAATGAGGGACGCTACTCAATCAATCCTTCTTTTTGAACCTCTCCTCCGAGATAGTTCTCCCTTTTCAATCCTCTACCTCTTCTGAGGAGGTTCCCTCTCATTCCTTATCTATGAGGTCCCTTGTCCTTGTTCTTGGCTAGGAGGATCATTTTCTTAAGGAGGATTGTCTTCCTCATAAGACCCTTCACTTCCCTCCTCATACTCATAAGATGAGTATTTCTTCTTGACTTCTAGATTATCATCAAGATATGCCTCTAGTTGATTAGATAGAGTGTCATACATCTCCACCATCTTGTTTATTCTAGAAATGTTGGGAAAGTTAGGGAAAAATACACCAAAGATAATTCCAACAATTTTTATTTGAGCCTCTAACACCAGGAGGTCATAAAACTTAGTGGCTCTCCCTCCATCCTTATCTTCATCCAGCATATTTCTTAGAATATCTTCTTCATCTAACCCTTCATTGTCTTGGATGTTGTAGATACTAGGAATCAATAGCTTCTTCATAGTCCTAATGAAGTCCTTAAGGTCTACATGTCTGATGTCCAGCATGCCCATTTTGAATTGGCTTAACCACATGCTAACTGTAGGAAGAGCCCTCTTCCCTATTGTGGAATTTTTTACTTTAAATAGCTGAGGTTTTAAAAGTACTCTTTTTGTGTGGATCCAAATGCTCCTTATCAATCCATATGAGCTATCATATAAACTCCATCAAGGCCACCCTTGGTGGCATAAACTTTGGAAGTACATGAGGAGGTTGGGGCTGACTGTAGACTCTAATCAAAGTGAAGGTTGTTCCAAAATAGAAATCACCCAAATTGTGATCACCAAGACATTTATCAAAATATTGACAAGGCCTTAATAACCTAAGCACCTTGAGAGAAAGGCTCACAATGTTAGTACCCAATAAATTTATAATTGGATGAACTATCCAATTCTGGAATCCACAAAACTCATCTTAATTTGAGGTATAATTCCAAACCCTCAACCAGAGTTGTACTAGGTTTGGTTAACCATTTATCATTGTCCTTAGTCTCAACATATTCACCTCCATGTGGTCAATATTGAAAAAAATAATAAAATGAAATAATAAGTAGTAATGTATGAATCTAGGTGAATGAGCTTCTCTTTTCATGGCTATAAAACCCTCATGCATTCTATTGATTACATATTGTATGTAATCATAGTTAGTATTCACATCTAAATTTTGTAAGTCTAGGATGATTATAAAAAGTTTTGTAGGAATATTCTCTTCATATCCATCCATATCAAGTACCCTACACAACCCATATGCCAAGTACTTCATGTATAAATGGAGATCTTTGAACTCATAGGTTGTGTTCGTCCTAGCAGGTAGAGGAGCAATACATTTACCTATTTTTTTCTTAAATTGTGTTATCTAAGACTTTACCATGTTCAACTATGTGGCATGTTTTTCCTTCTCTTTCGTAAGGTCAATTTCTATGGAGGAAGAGGCATAGGCACCAAAAGCATTCATGAAAGATCCTAGGTCAAGAGTGACCAAGGTAGACTTGTTACCCTTCATAATACTTTTAGAGACAGGGTCATAATTTCTATCCAGCTCAATCAAAAAATCCACATCTAGGAAGACATCAAGAACTATGAATTTTTCTATGCCTAACTTCTAGGAATTACACACAAGTATGTACCTAGCTTGATTAGTATAAAAGTAATTTAACAAATGATAACCCGAGCATGAAGGAGTAATGCGATCTCTACAATTTGCCTTTGAATCGGTGAAGGTTTCATCATTTAAATTTTTATTTTAGGTTTATCCTGGGAGAAATATAATGAATACCTCAGAATAATTCATCTTCCCTTTCTAATCATAGACTTCTTCCTTAGCTTCTTAACTAGACGACATCGTGCTTGATTCTAGCTAACTCATTCTAAGAATTTTGAAAACACTATATTCTTCAAACTATCACTAACATATCACCCTTCACCAATGAACTAAACTATATCTTAGAAAGACTCTCTTCTCAACTATAGATTTTTGAAAGACTAAAAATTCATTAAATGTAAGAAAAGGTAGCAGTCCTATCTGTATATCATCATCTAATGAATAAAAAAATATCAAGATCATAGAAAATCCCTATGTAATCACTTCAACATTCACTTCTATGTATAACCAATTTCAAATGATTAAGTCATGCCATGTGATGTCAACATGTCTGTTTCATTCTCTCAGGCAAGAAAAAAGGCCCTTGTTGTTTTCTTCTATCATAAACCCTCAAAAAATTGATTAAAATCCTTAATTTATTCTCATTAACCATTACTTTTTTCTTTTTCCAACTAAGCCATGTACTTTTACTCATCAGTTGCATTATTTTCTTCATTTGTCATGAAGACTAACCACATTTGTTTTGGAGATTCAATGACTGAAGGATCCTCATTATCTCTAAACACTTTATTTAACCTTGGTCTGATCACGAGTTTTAGTGATTGAATAAAATCTTTGAATCTTGAAAAACTTATCTTGACTGAGGTTATATATGGAGAATTAACAATCAAAGGCTTCACGTAGTTTCTAAAATTTTAACCTAACAGACATTTAATCATGAGATTCAACAACTAAATAAATTCTCATAATCTCAAGATCTTTTCTTTAACCATGGTTTAATTAGGAGATTTAGCTATTAAGACATCTCTCGATCTCTAGGTGATTACTTTAACTCATGTCTCATTTGGAGATTCAATGACCATAAAATTTTATTAATCTCTAGATGTTAACCTTGAATCTAGTCCCATTATGAGATCTGGAGATAAAAATCCTCTCTTATTCACTAGATATTTCTCTTAACCCAAGCTTTGTCTTGAGACTCAGTGACAATCATTTATCTTAATCTCTATCGATGGTAGTCTCTTAATTGTTGATTTTTTAGTCATTAACCGTAGGAACTTGGAGATTTAGAGATGACCACATTCACCAAGTCATTAAACATATTATCTTAATTGTCAAACATGTGGAGATCTAGAGATAATTGCAAATTGTCAAGTCTTTCACCTTTTCGTTGAATCTTTGCATCAAATTAGACTTCATCATTACTTCATGAGATTCAGAGATAACTATCTTTTCTTGAATCTTATTTCCTTTGTCACTCAATCTATGAATGATCCTTGACTTAATTGTCACCTTGTGAGACTATGATAAAACCATTGTGCTAGATCACTGAAGGTTAAGACATCACCACAAAGTATTGGGAGACTTGGAGAAGGCCTTTTTTCCAAGTCACTTGATAAAAACCACTATCTACATAGGGCTTGGACATTAAGAGATAACCACAAAAATAATATTCATTTACTTAATCTCTAGATCTTTTTAGTTAGCTTTTAGACTTTCTGAGACTTGGAGAATGAAGGGAAACAATAACCATGTGCCAAATAAGAAACTTAAGTGACATGGAAAAGTAACATGCAATTAGACCTTAGGTAGGGTTTTTAATTTAGACAAGGAAAAATTATGAAAACCTACAAATAACAATGGACTTACTTTTGCAAGCTAGGGCATTTTTCAAAAGATTTTATAGGTATGAAAATTTGGCTAAAAGTGGCTCTATCTGAGGATGATGGGTAACTTATGCCCATGAAAGAACATAGAATTACTAGAAGAGAAGACCACAAAATTGACAACAATTACAACTATAGAGAGCACTTGGAAAAAACCTATTTACAAAGACCAAACTGGACAAAAAGGAAATGCACCACACCTATACAAAATTTACAACATGTACAATTCTAACTACTGCTCATGGAAATAAAAATACCTCTAACAAAAGTATCTCTTCAAGAACTATCCATGAACAAGCAATTCATTAATGTCACCAGTGAGTTCTTTGACAATGTATGAATCTAGTGCCCATTTTTCATGAATTAGCTAAGGCCTTGAATAGACTGGATTAAATTTTCCTTATTTTCCTTTGTCTTCCAATCTGGCATTCTATAGTAATATCAAGTCATTTACTTCAAATTTTCTATCTACAACTTTGTTGTCATACAAGTTCTTGACTTGCAACTGCATCTTAGCATTCTTTAAAGTTGAGTCTCTCTGGGTTTCATTGAACTTGATAAATTTTTTAGTCTTCAACTGCATTTCATCATCTAAATCCTCATCATATAGCTGGAAAAACTTTTACATCACTAATAAGTTATTTTGAGGCATCCTTGCATGTATCTCATATACCAGATCAAATAGTGCACCCCTAATTGCCTTCTTAATAGTTACTCTATTAGCCAACAAAACCAATGGAAGTTTTGAATTTTGTGTTTTCTTATTCTTTACAAGGATCCTCTTAAGGATCTTTATCAGGATTTTACTGGTTGGTTTTGCTTGTCCATTTCCTTTTGGATGATAAGGTGAAGAATATGACATTTGAATCCCTAAACTTTCATAGAATCCCTTGTACTCATTGGATCTAGAGCACATTGCATTATCGTAGAAAATCCTTTTAGGATAACCAAACCTTGTAACAATATTATTCAATAAGAAATCAATCACCACCTTGCTAGTTGCATTCCTTTTTGGAATAACCTCTAATCATTTTGTAGAATAAACAATGGCAACTAAGATCCAAGAATGTCCTCTACTAGACTTGTTTGGTATCTCTCCAATAAAATCCATTCCCCACTATTGGAAAGGGGCATGCACTTCCATTGGCTTTAGTGGCACATTTCCTGAAAATTTTAGCTTACCAAAAAATCACTAACAAGCATCACATTTTCTCAAGTTAGTCTTTCTTCATCTTTGAAAATTGTAGGCCGCCAAAACCTTACTCTCAAAATCTTTTGAGTAGTAGTTTTACCCATGTAGTATCCACCACATATGACTTCATTCATTTCTTTTAGTAGTTTGGTAGCCTGAATTTCATCTACACATTTGAGAAAAATGCAATCTAGATTTCTTATCCATAGTTTGGATCTAATGATAACATACTTAATTGCTTGTAGATTTAGAGTTCTCTTATTGCCATCATCCAGTCCTGCTAGACACTTTATATTCCTTAAATAATAAATAACATCTTGGTACCAGATACAATCATCCATATCATAAGTGTAATCAATTTCAATTTGATTTGTCTAATTTTCACATGGATATCAATGTTAAACTTTTGGATTCTATTTATCGATCTATATCTCCTCCTAGATACTTCGTTATGCAAAAATATGTCTTTAACTGCAACACTTGGTATAAAATAAACCACTACTACTCCCATGAGATAACCCCTAAAAGATTTCACAACCTTCACAAGTACATAATCATGATTTTTATTTATATCATAATTTAGTTTAGCAACTTGTAAAGACTTACTAAAGAATGGAATAGGATGTTCAAAACCCTCACTATTTTTTTGTAATAAGGTTACAACAATAGTGTGAAAAGAAGAAAAAGATAAAATATGGATTAAGATACCATAGTTTGGTGTCTTAAGAATAGCTACATCTTTGATTGCCTGTTTGATATTCTTGAAAGCTTCATCATGTTCACCATCACATTTGATCTCAGATCCTTTCCTCAACATTTTTTATATAGGCATGTTGATCTCAGCAAAATTTATAACCAACCTCCTTAAGAAGTTCACTTGGAAAAAGAAGGATTTGATTCCATTTATATTTTTTGGTTTCTAAATTTTATCAATTGTCACTACCCTTTTTGGATCAATTCTTACTCCCTTCTTTCCAACTAAGTAGCCCATTAATTTTCCCACAGTCACACCAAATTCACATTTCCTAGGGTTTAAATAAATACCATATTCCAAGGCTTTTACATATATCTTTTCTAAATGTACGGAATGATCTTCTTCCCTCTTGGAATATGTAGTCAATTTATCTTGGTATATCACAATTAAATCATTAATTAATTTTGCAAATGAAAAATGCATTGCTCTTTGGAAAGTGGCCCTAGAGTTTGTTAGACCAAATGGCATTTTGACATATACATAGGTTCCCGAAGATGTTGTAAAGGTTGTATTCAACTATTCAGATTTCTTTAAAATCACTTGGTTGTAACCAGAGAAACTATCCATCATGAACATTATATCATACCTAGTTACTCTTTGTAGCATTGCCTCCGTATTAGACAAGAAATAGTTATTCTTAAAAGAAGAGATGTTTAAATTTTTTAAGTCTACAAACAATCTAATATCTCCATTCTTCTTTCTAACAAAAACTAGGTTTGACACCCAAGAAGAATGTTTGATAGGCTCTACGATGTTAGAAATAGGGAATATTGAAAGGGGGGGTGAATTAGTATTATGCAAACTTTTACTTTTGCCCAATTATGGATATAACAGATTATCTTAATGCTTGCATAACATAGAAAGCTAAATAACATGCATAGCAATAAAAAAAAATAACTCATAACACATTATTTGTTCTTGAGGAAACCCTGGCCAAGGGAAAACCATAGTGGGGATGGTACCCACAAAGATCCACTAATCAAAAGTATCCTATTAAGGATGTTGACCTTGTTAGGAGTCTATTACATGCATATAGTGTCTCAATCCTAATTAAGGGACTATAGGCCTTGTTAGAAGCCTCAACCCTATTAGGATTTGATAGTACAAAATGTGATTACCAGATGAGCCCACTGCCCAAACAAGTAATATATAATATTTATTGATTACAAAAGAGGTCAAGGTACATAACCTTATACTGCTTGCATCAATATCTCTTCACTCCTCTTTCACTATTGCTATTACATATACATCATATATCTCATTACATCACTTCTTTTACAATTACATCTCTTCATATCTTTATACAAATTATTAAGGCTAATAACTCTTTTAGCCGGCTTGCATATTACACAATATCTTTATCGAAGGGTTAACATCTAGGATGTCATCCCTTTATATTGTTAAGTCATCATTTTGATAAACAAAATAATCCCTTAACTCTTTATAAATTATGTCTTCATATTCTGTCCTATCGGCTTAACACTGTCTTTAGTAAAATAGTCATAAGTTCTTCCATACATGTCATACTAACTTGCAGTATAAGTCAAGTCTTCTATAGTCATCATAGAGTCTATATTCAAGTGAACAAGCATTGAAATTACTCCAATCAACATCGCTAAACAAAATTGTCATCTGGTTCACTGGCAAAAACAGATTGTCTCAAACTTAGATAATTTTACATTGCACTCTAACACACTAGCTCTCTGACCTATGCGATCTTCATGTAGATCATATTTTTCCATAATGACAACATCTATGTAACCAACTCAGCCAAATTTCCAACAATCTCCCCATTTGTCATTGGTGGCAACATATGAGAAAATTGGCTAAGTCCTAGACTCAAAAACTTCAAAATTGTGGCCATAGTATAAAATATGTATATACTATCCTTATGACTCCAAAAATCTTATCTCTTATACAATAATCCCCCTAAGAGTATGAATCCTTATCAATTTTATGCTATATATCTCTCCCCCTTTGACAACAATGACTAAAAAAAGGTAAGGAGGGTTACAAAACTGTGTTAGAAAAAGTTTTATACCTTGATTCAGTACTGCAAAGCCGGTAGGCTTGCAACACAATCTGAAAAATCAATCTTTATTGCCTCTAACTCTTTCTCCCATGATTTCTTAATTGAATCTGCCACACTGAGTAGTGTGCATAATCTATAAGATGCTATCTCACATGCTTGGAGATTCTCAAAGCTAAAATTTTGAAAAGATGTGTTCGATGAAAGACATTCTTCTTGTTTTCATTCAATAATGCTTAATTTCATATAAATGTGCTCTCTTAAAAGATTGAATCTTTTCATTTTCTTGTCCTTGTCATCTTGCAAAATTCTCATCTCATCATATATCTTATGAATTTTCTTCTCAACATCAAATACCTTCACATTGGGGCTTGAAAGAAGGTTTGTTTCATTCTGAATTTTTGCTTCCTTCATCTTCATCTTCTAATCTACTTCTACTACCAAGGTCTCTAATTTTGTACACTAAATGTACAAAGATTTTTCTCTTTATAAATTCTTCCTCAATTCCTTTATACAGATATCAAGATTATTGAAATAATTCCTGATATTTTGGCTAATATTCAAAAGTGTTTTGGCTTCATAGGCTACTTGAGCTTTCACTTTTGCTATATTAGATAAATTTGTGAATTCATTATCAAAAGTGTTCATTACTTTATTTTCTCTCTCCAAAGGGTCAACTTCTACAACTTGTGTAGTTACAATGCCTTCTAACTTCTCAGTAAGCTCCTTCAGGCATCCTTCAAGACTTTTTACTTTCTTGTTGTTTCTAATGATCTTGTTCAAGGATGTGATCAATTCCATATGATCATCATCATCTACTTCCTTTCCCAAATTCTCAATCATAGATCCAATCTGACTCTTCTTTCTAGTCTCAGGTGTAAGACTAATTTCTTCTTGAGTGGGAATAGGTACTTGCATCTCTGTCACTTTAGGTTCTTCAATTTTGGTTTGTGTCTTTTCTTCTTCTTTAGTACTATTCAATTATTTAAAAGCTAAATTGTCAACAATGTTTTCTAGATTCTTGAATAAGTTATCATCACTATCCAAGGTGATCTTAGTTCCTTCAATATTCATAGCTTCATTCTCAATGTTTATGGCTGGTGGAGAGGGCTCATTCTACTACTCCTTCTTGATCTGCTGCAACTGATTGTTCTCTAGCATTCTCTGTCATAACCTTGATGATTGCTTGCTCTGTTTCTGCATTAATTTCCTCATATTTTCCTCCCATAATATGAATATTTCTCCTTTTTGTTCTTAAATGGGTGTTTAGAGCCTTCATGATCTACTTAAGGTGTTCATCATCATTCACATCACAAAGTTTCCTCAAAAGATTTTCTCTAATAGTTATGTCTTGCTCTGATGCTCTCTTCTTCCTATTCACAAGTTTGTTGCATAAGTCATCAGGTATCTTACCCTGAATTGTGTCAAAATTCTTATTAGATAGAAACATATGCTTCACCACTACATTTTCTAGATTTGATCTTTCTGCATAATCATAGAGGTCATAATATTTTTTCATCTTAGAAAAATCTCTATCTTGAATAATCTACTCATTAATGTTTTCAATTCTAGGTTTCCAAGTTTTCTTCTTAACAGAAGTGTCTTCATCATCTTTGATTTCTTCAATTTTCCTTGGAACTGGTGGCACCAATGTCTTATGCCTCTTACTTGGTCTGGTAGCAATCTCTTTTACTCTTTTTCTAGGTGTGGAGGAGGTTGACCTAGTGGGTTTTCTTGTTTCTTGATCCTTCTCTATTTCTTCCACTTTC
The DNA here is from genome assembly GCA_027943335.1 of Chamaecyparis obtusa. Taxonomy (NCBI): domain Eukaryota; kingdom Viridiplantae; phylum Streptophyta; class Pinopsida; order Cupressales; family Cupressaceae; genus Chamaecyparis; species Chamaecyparis obtusa. Next base: position 117,179 of record BSBK01010307.1, on the reverse strand, counting down.
ACCTTAACTTGTGTTACTTCTTCTTGTACTATAATTGATGATAAAGGTGGTACAGACAAAACTTCTTTATGTCCAATTTCTCTAACTGCTACTACTGTCTGCTTGGCTACCAATAATTCATGCTCAGTCATCTCTATATCTTTTAGAATTTTCTTAATTGTACTCTCAACTCTTTTCTTTGACTATTTTTCTTCAAGGATGGTCTTTTCAGAGTTCAAGTTCTCCTCAAAGGTTCCAAACATGTTACTATAAATATCCATTTTGCACTTAAGTAATATGCTCACATACTCTTTAGTCTTAGTCTCAAATATTTTATAGCCAAGAGGGTCTATGAACTCTACTCTAGGTTCTACTGCTTCAATGTAAGAAAAGTCAGTATCAACCATGAAACATATCTCATTTTTATACTTCTCCACAAGAGACTATGGGATCCTTAATCTACTTGAAATCAAATTCTAAAAAGTCTTAATTACTAGTACTGCACTCTCATTCACTTTATCAATAACATGCCTCCTATACACTTTGTTAATTCTTTCCATTGTAGTTTGGCCATCATTCTAGTCATTACTAATGGTGTAAGGAAATCTTCTCAATAAATGAAAAAACATATAAGTGATTAATGATCAGAATCTAAACTATGAATACTTAGTCTTCTTTATCTTTTCCAAATTTTCAAATAGTTGAATTCTTAGAATCTCACACATATGAACTTGTACTTTATCAACACACATCAGATAAGCCACATGTATCATTCTAGCTGCCATGGCATCCTCTCTTGAGTTTGCACAAAACTTAGTTGTTAGGATCTTGCACAAGTATCTAACATCATCTTGTTGAATCTTACTAATCACTATTCATGTACCATTATAGGATGAATTTGTGTTGTCTATGACTATTTTCCTCATGTTCTTCTCATTTAAGGGAATGGCTCCAGTTTTAAATAGTCAAGTTACTTCATGAATCAAATCAACTATGATATCTATCACTCTATCATCTAACCAAAACTTCCCATTATGAATTCTGCTTAGGATTATCTTGGTACATTCTTCATTATCAAATTCATGTTGCAGTGCATACATAATGATCTCATTATCTCTCAAATGCTCAAACCCTACATTCAATGACATGTCTTGATTGTAGATCTTTTGATATTCCTTGGTGAAATCACTATCACTGATAGTCTCTAGTTTGCATCCAAGATAACTTCTAACATTCTCTACATGTAAAACTTCATCTGGTACGGATGATAAAGATAACCTAGGATCATCTTCCAAGGGTTCTACTAGTTCCCTTTTCATCTTAGGTCTATTTTTATCTCTAACATTATGAATCAATGAAATCTCCATGACTTCCTTTAATTTCTTAACTGATTTAAAGATCTGCCAAGTAAAATACCTCGATTTCATGATTTTAGGGCTTGTGTAGATTCAACGCACAAATTCTTCACTAGATCCTTGCTAAATGCTTTCAATCACTACTCTTAAATCTCTTTGACACTTGAATTCTCTTTAATGATTAAATAATACCAATCATTAACTTATGTCATTTCAATCTCACTTAGATCTAACATCGCATTCAATTCTTTTGCCACTTCTTTCCAAAAAGTTGATTCTGTTAACTTACAAAACTTAAAACTTCTTGTGATCTTGCAAAACATAATATTTTTCTTTATGCTCTTAACCATAGCATTATAACATCTTATAATACCTTGCATTAATTGTGCAAGACTCAACTCATCATATATCTACTTCTATACTAATCTAAGTTCCTATTCTACTGTAATTTTCATAAATTAAGTGCTTTGAGATGGGTTAGGTAAAGAGACATTCTTACCATTTAATACTTCACCTTCCTGATTCCCTTCAATGTTGAATATATCTCCTTGATCTATGCTTTTGATAAAATTTACTTCATCTGAATTGCTACAGCATCCTTTCTGACTATTACTTGCATCTTCATTTCTTCTTGCATGATTTCTAGGGTTAGGGTTAGGGTGAAAAACTCTATTGTTCATTCTGCAAAACCTTTTTGTATGTTCAATCTTGTTTCATATCTAACAAACAATTCCATTATTTCCATATCTTGATCCAGGCTGATTGATCTATGATCTGCAATTTCTAGCAATGTGGCCAACCTTGTTGCATCTATAACATACTACTCCATTTCTTCTGGTCATATCTTCAATAAGTTTCTTATCTGCATAGTTAGTATTCCTAAACATTCTACTACTATTTTTATTCTCAATAAATTTAGGTTTCCTGCATTCAATAGCTCTATGTCCAAAACCATGACAATTATAACAATAACCATTAAGGGGTTTGAATTTCTTACCTATGTAATCTCTCTTCATATGACCAATAGTATTACAAGAAAAACATCTACCTTTGAATTCTCTTTGCATAACTTTAGGTGATTCCTCTTGCTTAGGTGGTTCTTCTTCCTTAGGTGTATTTTCAGATTTGTTAGTCTCATCAGACTTCACCTCATCTATACTTTTAGATATTTTTAGATCTAGTTCCTTGATTTCTTCATTTGTTCTGAGTGTGTTGAATGCAAGACCAGTTTTATCATAGAATGGTTTTTGATAAGATATTTGTTCATCTATCTTCTTGCTTGTTGAATATAGTCTTTCAAGTTGTTGCTTAGATTGAGTCAGTTCACCTTTCACAATTGTATTGTATTTCTCAAGTTCAACATACTGCAAATTGACTTTCTCAAGTTTGGATGTTAATTTACCAAGTTTAGATTTTAGTCCCTCATTTTCAATCTTCAAATTTTCATTCTCAGATTTCAGATTTGCTTCATTCTTTCCATTTACATCTTTCAGATTTAGCTTCATATTTTCTATCTTCAGTTCATGTTTAAGGATCTCATTTTCTTTTTCTATGTTCTCATCACAATCTTCAATGTGAATTTCAGATTCCTTTTCAGAATCTAGATCTTCCAACTTTTTTTTTAGTTTCTTAATGAGGTCCTTTGCATCATCATATTTTCCTTTCAGAGTATCTCATTCATCAGTAAGCATATCAATCTATTCAAGAGCTTCTTCAAGATTCTTTTGAAGTTGATCCATATCCATAGAGATCTTACTCAAGCTGTTAGGCTTTCCTTGAATGATTATTTTTCAAGTAACTAAGCTTTGATACCAATTGTTAGAAATAGGGAATACTAAGAGGGGGGGGGTGAATCAATATTCTACAAAATTTTACTTTTTCTCAATTATGGATATAACAAATTATCTTAATGCTTTCATGACATAGAAAGATAAATAACATGCATGGCAATAAAACAAAAGAACTCATAACACATTATTTTTTCTTGAGGAAACCCTGGGCAAGGGAAAACCCCGGTGGGGATGGTACCCACAAAGATCCACTAATCAAAAGTATCTTGTTAAGGATGTTGACCCTGTTAGGAGTCTATTACATGCATATAGTGTCTCAGTCCTGATTAAGGGGCTATAGGCCTTGTTAGAAGCCTCAACCCTATTAGGAGTTTGTAGTACATAATGTGATTACCAGATCAGCCCACTGCCCAAATAAGTAATATATAATATTTACTGATTACAAAAGAGGTCAAGGTACATAACCTTATACTTCTTGCATCAATATCTCTTCACTTCTCTTTCACTATCGCTATTACATATACATCATATATCTCATTACATCACTTCTTTTACAATTACATCTCTTCATATCTTTATACAAGTTATTAAGGCTAATAACTCTTCTAGTCGGCTTGCATATTACACAATATCTTTATCCAAGGGTTAACATCTAGGATTTCATCCATTTATATTTTTAAGTCATTATTTTGATAAACAAAATAATCCCTTAACTCTTTATCAATTTTGTCTTCATATTTTGTCCTGTCAACTTAACACTGTCTTTAGTAAAACTATCATAACTTCTTCCATACATGTTGTACTGACTTGTGATACAAGGGGAGTCTTCTATGGTCATCATACATTCTATGTTCAATTGAGAAAGGATTGAACTTACTCCAATCAACATTTCTAAACAAAATTATCATCTAGTTCATTGGCAAAAACACACTATCTCATACTTAGACAATTTTGCATTGCGCTCTGACATACTAGCTCTCTGACCTATGCGATCTTCATGTAGATCATATGTTTCCATAATGACAACATCAATGTAACCAACTCAGCCAAATTTCCAACATATGATTCTAACATTTCTTATCTTCATCAGTTCTTCTTGCATTTTAGGTGCTCGGGTAGGATTAATTGGCCTCTATTTCTGCCTCAAAGGTTTAGCATCTTTCTTCAAAGGAATGATATGATGAAATAAATATTCTCTATAAAACTTTATATCATCATATAATGATGTAAAAATATTCTTGATGTTTCTTAATAACTCAATCAAAGGCTTTCTCACCTTTTGAGACATTTCTTTTCCAATGTACACATTTTTAGGTGTTTCTTGTGTACCAAGATTAATTTCCTCTAGGTCCATCAAGTCTCTTTTCTTAGTATCCATTTGGACTCTATCTTTAGTGTCTAACACATTTTCTAAAATACCAAGTCCCTTGGGAATCTTGTTAGGTTTGAGCTACAAAACATCATTTCCAAGAATAATTTATTTTCCCTTTGCAGTCTCAACTAAAGTTGAATAGTCCAAGTCTTGAACATAATAATTATCTTCATAGTTCATAAACCTCAAGATATCTTGGTCATCTTCAAAGACTAGCTATATCTCAATATTATATGGTATACTGGGTCTATTCCAATTTTCAACTTTTGAGATGCTTGCAAACGTGATGTCAATAGGATTGATTGCTATATTGGCTAACAAGTCAGCCATTTTATTATTTCTCATATCCTTTCATACAATATTGAATGCATCAAAACATTCAATCATATCCCAAACAACATTCCTATATTGTTTCAACCTCTTATTTTTAGAAGCATAAACTGACCTCAATTGAGATACAACTAAATCAAAATTACCAACCACCTTTATACATTTGACTCCATGTTTGTGTACCAATCTCAATCCTATTAACAATACTTTATATTCTACCATATTTTTTTTACACAAGAATCTTAAAGTGAAAGACAATATATAAGTATTTCCATTAGGATAAATGAGTACAATGCCTACTCCTAAACCATCTTTACAATTTGCACCATCAATGTCCATCACCCATAATTCACCTTTCTCAGATTTGGTTCTTACTTCCATAGTGATAGGATGCAAGATAGGCTCTATTTCAAGCAGAGTGACTTTTTCTCTAAAAAAATTGATATCAATATCTACACAACAAGTAATCTCATTATCAATATTTTTCTCAATCATATGGGTTACTCTTGGCTCCCTTTAAACCTTAATAGATTGATGGTTTATCTTGAAAATTGCATAGAACAGGTCACATTGAAAACTTCCACCCATGGTAGCACTTCATTTCCTAGATAATAGCATTCCATAATGAGGAGGAATTTCAACTACCAAGAAACTCATAGTCAATTCCTTTTTTGGATAGGCTACTAGTTTATACGGTAGTGTATTAGTAGTCCCAATGAATGGTACTTCTCTCTAGTCTATTGCACAACATCTTCCCTAAACAATATCAACCTTGAGACCCAATATTTCCATTATTTTAAAAGGCATAATAGTATTTGATTCACCTGAATAAATCATGTAATTCTTCAATGTCATTCCATTCACTATGATCATTAGGAAAAATGGATCTATGTTTTCAAGGAAAGCATGGACATAGTTGTCTAAATACATAAGTTGTATCTAATATACCACTCCTTGAACTTCCATTTCTTTCTTAGCTTCTACTTGGGTCTCATTGGTATTACAAGCAACATTATTGTCATGAACACTATCTACCCATGCCAAAGCTCTATCCTTATGTTTCAAGGATTCATAACATCTATGATAAACGAACCTTAACAGTAATCTGAGATAGCACTAATAATATATCAACAGGACCAGAGGAACAAATTTCAATTTACATTGCTCTGGTATCCTTCTACTTTTTAGATGCATCAACTATTGTTGTCACCTTCAGTTTCTCATTTTTGGGCCTTGTACTAACTAGTTTCTAAACTTCCTTTTGGATGTCATTTTCATGAATTGTTGACATCTTTACCAATCCAACGCCCTTTGGTTCCCACTTCTTACACTTTATATTTTTTATTTTCACTACATAGTCATTGTTTGGTTTGTTTTGAGTGGGTTCCTTGGAATTGGTCTTTTTTATGAACATCCTTGTAGCTTTTCCAATGGTATAATTTGTTTTCATGCTTCTATTTTGCACTTGGGATACCATTTATGTAGTGATCCTAGGAGAAATTTCCTCTTTTTAAGGTCTTCTTAAATTCACTTTCTCTGAGGAAGAGTTCATGTTGCATGTCTTTCCATCAATGTCCTCATCACCAGAAAATACTTTTTGATGGAATAATGCTCTATTGTGTCTTTTAAAACACACATCAGTTTCTTCATCAGTGTCAAAAACCTCTTCATGTCCCAAATCTAAATCTATCAAGTTACAACCAATTTCATCATTATTTTCTTCATGATCTAGGTCTTCAATAACATCATCTTGATATGCAACTATGGACTATGTAACTACACATTGTTTTGCACAGTGGGGTAACTAACAAGCCGTACACCATGGTGTATCTTCAAAAACATTCACATAAGTTTTTTGTAAGGGATCATGGATGATCTTGTCATTATTTCCTTTTTCATTTGGGGCAATAGGTTATCCATCCTTCTATTGTGTGTTATAAGGGTAGTTTCATAACCTATTCTACCTATTGAAATTATTGTTAAAATGGGGCTTTTTTGTAGTAGAAGCCTTATCACTTCTCTTGCTAGGTGCATTCAAGTCTTTTAGTGAATTTATAAATTTATCCAACTTTTCTTCTTCTTTCCTCTTATTTCTAACATTCCTTTCATTATCCTTTTTATAGGTCTTCTTTCAGAAAAAATTAGGATCATCTCTCTTACCACCCAATTTTCCAAATATATTCATATTATATTCAATATTCACTACAGTTGTAAAGGAAACTTTGAGAGTTATTTTTTCTTTGTCTCTTAGTAGATATCCAACCTTACCATCAAAGGAATTGAAGCATGTAGTCAAATAGACATTGTCACCTAACCTCATAACTTGAAACAATTTGTGCATACCCTTTTGAAATCTCATGTTAAATTCAGCTGCAAATTCATTACGATTCTTACTTATGTTGTTAAACTCATTTAGCATGAAACTGACATTAGTTTTTTTGGTTCCTTTTTCCCCCACTATCAGATTTACACTATGATTGACAAATTAATGTCACTTACTCTCAATAACCACTCCAAAGTCTAAAAAGAAAAAGGGCCAATTAACAAGGATCAACTATATGATCCTCCTACACTTTGAGCTCCACATCACTCAGATGGGTATACCTCATCTACACAAACATAACTTCTTATGTCAAACAAAAGGACCATAGGTATATGACTATGGAATAGCTTTCAGACCCCTATAGGTATCATGTACCTCAATGAATCGCGAAGTCTTATGCAATATCCTACTTCTATAGAATGAGTCTGAAAACTAGAAACTACTCCTATCAACATGAAAGGGAAAAGTATTTCATATAATTTTTGTGGGTTTGAATGGACCCCTAAAATACCCCAAGTCTCTCATAGACTAGTGCCTTATGCAATGGGAAACAAAGTCAAATAAATCACTACAACAAGACTATGACTAGAGAATAAAATTTTTCCTAATATATTGATGCCCTACATCAAACATCAACCATTGATCAAACCATACTTCAAGAATCCACCTGTGTACTCAGACATGCTATCACCTATTCAAAGGATTTTAACCCTCCCCTTAGAAGAGACCAAGGAACAAGCAATACATTAATCAACATCCACTAAAAGATAAGTATGAGATACCCTTGATACCCCAACTCATAGACATCTGAAAACTAGTCCTAAACTCATTTTTTTCTATATAAAAAACTCTATTGCAAACACCTTGGAAGTACAATATAAATATTACAATAACCTTGATTCTTTAATCAACAAGTTCAAGAAACAAATGGAGATAATCTGATAGTAGTATGAAAACATTGAGATCTTAATCATAAAATAGACTGTTACAACTTATATTCTATTCTCCAAGCCAGAAAGGAAAGAGGGAACACCCTATATGAAGAGAAGAAGGAAATATTTGTAGAAGGAACCATTCAGGGAACCAACCCCTAAAAATTACATAGAAATTTAACCCCTCCTAAATAATCTTGAGAATCCTTATAAAGGATTGCAACAAGCTACAGATCGTATAAGGAAAAATTAGGTCTACAATCACTAGCCTCAACAATAAATGAAATCAAACAAGAAAGCCTAGAAACTTGGGAAGATCACATCAAATGTGAAGTACATTTATTTCATTTCATCATCAAGGCTTACTGTAGTTACAATTTGAACCAATTTTTTGTTGGAGGAAAAACAAACTTTAATGCTAGAGCCAACTTGAAAAGAACTTGCATGTACATGGAATGGAAATCTCTAACACCTTTCAAACCCTAGCCACCTATGCCAAGAAATAGTCATCTACGTTTAAACCATCATGGCACACCAAGAAGAAAAAATAAATAGAAGATGACCAAGTGTATCTTCTTCATCATTTCTTACCTATAACCACTTAAAAAAATCAATTCTGAACAACCCTTTTGTCACTTATGGATCACTGTAACAAAAACCTTGGCAAAAACCCTACAAAACATTCAAATTTGGGCTCCAACAGTTAACTGATCAATCTTAAAAATGAGGCCATTGATTCATTTCTTTCCTAGAATATCAAGTGGTTCCCGTTAATCTTCAATAGTCACATAAACCTTATAAAATATCTTAACCGCGTCAATCGACCACATCACCTTTCCTTTGACCAATTAGAAATGAGCATGTCAGCATATTTGGTGAAACGACCCATCTTTTATAGGCCTTTAAATTGGATTATTGTCCCAACTTCATGAAAATCTACCTTTTACGCACTTCTTTGTGAAGATATGACAACCACATGATCTTCTGCAAGTAGTTAGATCTTTATACAAGCTGATAACCTTGGCCCCACTAACAACCATAAAGTTATTACACTGTACGACCAATCAAAAGCAAACACCTCAAATCTATTAGGCATTGGATAGGCTGCATCAATAGTCCTTACATGCTAGAAGATTAGATGGTCATCACATGATCACATAGGGGAAAAGCTTGCCTTACAGTCAAAGGACAACCACCAAATCAAAGGAAGACTGAACATTGCCCCCCCCTAACAATTCAAGATAGGTGGTGATTAGTCATAACATCATGAAATGGACAAGATGATCTTAGGGAAGGAATGCAAAGATGCAGCAACCACATGATGAAGATTGATTAATGGCCAGGATATAAAGTGGAAGCAATGGTCCCACCTAACAGGAGTGTTGCACTATAAGTCAGATCGATGGTTGTCGCAACATCGCAAAGGGAAATATTAATCCTTGTAGATGTGTGACAACCATTAGATTAAAGGATATTAAGCCTTTAATCTATCCTGAAACTTGGGGAAATAAATAGCTCAGGACTTTAGGTAATTATTAGAGCCATCAAGACTTTAGAGTTAGGAAAAATTAAAGGGGTACTAGATTAGGTAAATAAAACTTAAGGAACATGGCCCCGTATGATGGTAAAATAAAGCACATGTTGTTAGAAAGTAAAATCCACCAAGATAACTAAGAGCGGAGGGGGGGGGGGGGGGTGAATCAGTTATCTAATAATTATAACTTTTATCAACTTCAATAGCATTTAACCATGTAAGAAATATAATTACCAACCATAGAAAGATATTCATACACAATAATACAATAACACAAGATATGTTGACTAGGGAACCTCTTAATCAAAGATTAAAACCCAGTGGGAATGATGCCCACAAAAGATGCACTAATATGAATATTCCTTGTGAAAGGATGGACTCTTTTAGGAGTCTTATGAAATACATTCAGTACATATGAATCCCTATTAAAATATTCTAACCCTATTAGGAGTTATGGAAGACAAAAGGACCCACTACCCAAACATCTTCAATGGAAATATCACTGAACACACTATCCAACTGATCTTAAGATTATTCAATAGAATAAGATCAAATATATTACCTCCTTTCTCACTATGCCAAACTGCACTTCACTGCTACACCAGATCTCAATTTTAGATCTATGTACTTTGCATGTCTTCCTTCATAATTTCACTTTCACAACTACATTAGCTCTTTTCTTCACTTCATGCATACATTCACATTTAGCTATATCCTTATCATCAATACAACAAGGAAAAAAATTCCTTCCTTTATACCAAACTCAAGTAATTACAATTGAGTTGGCACACAATTACAAAATAAAATTTTCCACACACTACATCAAAATTACACAAAATTGTCAACTTCCAAATACAATAAGTCTCCAAGCGTGTGACCTCAAATTTTTCACTATCATCCATGTCACTATCAATGTATCTCTAACTTTCCTTTAACTGTGCAAAACTAGATTCCATCATGATTAGGAGATATCATCCGATTTCCACAAACCACTACTTAGGAACACTGCCTGAATACTACTTCCACCAAAATACTCATAACTTCCATGAATAAATGAATTACTATCTATGCTCTTAAACATAAACATATAACATATTGCAAAGTATATCCTCAACATTGCATAGCTCCAACTACAATAACCCACATGTGCTAATCCAAACATGGTCTGCTTCTCTACAAGTCTCCAGAAGGTCACTATGTTGACATCAATGATAATCATAGTCATGAATGCAACAAAAACTACTACAGAATGACTGCCAAACATTCAACATTCATTCCTAACAATCTCCCCCATTCACATTGCTGGCAACATAGATGAAAAACATCCAATGTTCCAGAAATCCAATACTACAACACTGCTACTCTGACAAACATTTTCGAATCCTCTTCATCAATTAAATCTTGCTTTGTTTTCCTATTTAGTTCTTTTCAATAGATGGTAGAAATGGTTTTACAAATGATTTTTCATGTACACTTCTCCCCCATTGACATCAATGATAGAAGTTTCATCATTATGTTAACAACAAATCTAATGTCAAAAGAAAGTATTTAGAAAAATACATTCACTAGAGTCCTCATGACTCAGCTCAGATACACATACTCCCCCATAGAGGAAGTACCAACATCTAGTGTAGAAGAAAGATTAAGCTTACATACACTAGATGGATGCAACCAACTGCATCATTACTCAAAAGTAGGCTGGGGCATAACCCCAAGCATACCTCTCAGACACTCAAATGTGTCATTAGGAAAAGGCTTTGTAAATATGTCTGCTATCTACTCCTTTGTGCTTATGTACTCCAGTCTGACTTCTTTCTCAGCAACTTTCTCTCTTATTACATGATACTTGATCTCTATATGCTTTGTCTTAGAATGTAATACAATATTTTTAGACATACTAATTGTGCTGGTGTTGTCACAATGTATGACAACATGCTCAACAAAATTTATTCCAATATCCTTCAACATTTGCTTCATCCAAATTATTTGGTTACATTTGTTTGTTGTTGCTACATACTCTGCTTCTGCTGTGCTTTATGAGATACAATTTTTCTTCTTGCTTAGCCAAGAAACCAATCTTCCTCCAAGGGAAAAGGCTCCACCACTAGTGCTTTTCTTATCATCAACACTGCCTCCCTAATCAACATCTATATATGCACAAAGGGTAAAATCATCAGATTTTTCATACCACAATCCATAGTCCATTGTGCCTCTTAAATATCCCAGCATCCTTTTTGTTGTTGCATAATGCGATTCTCTAGGTTCAGCTTGAAATCTTGCTACAATTCCAATTGAATGTGCTATATCAATTCTTGTATGTGTCAAGTACTGCAATCCTCCAATCATAGATTTGTATTTCTTATGTTCCACTGCCAGTGTTTCATCTATGCTAGATAGTTTATTTCTAGTTACCATAGGTGTTCCAATTGGTTTATAGTTCTCAATGCCAAATCTTTTCAAAAAATCATTCATGTACTTTGTCTGACTTACAAAGATACCATCATTATTATGTGTTATCTGTAATCCAAAAAAGTATTGCATTTCACCAATCATGCTCATTTCAAATTCAGTCTTCATTTCATCAGCAAATTTGTCACTAGCCTCATCTTATCCAAAAAACAATGTCATCAACAAAAATAACTATAATTAACAAATCATTTTCAACTTATTTTGTGTACAGATTGCTATCAGTTGTTCCTTTTGTAAATCCCAATTTTAACAAATACTTATCTAGTCTTGCATACCAAGTTCTAGGTTCTTGCTTTAGTCCATATAGTGCTTGCTTAAGTTTACATACCATGTCTCCTTCTTGAGTCAAAGGAAAACCTTCAGGCTACTCAATTTATACTTCTTCCAATTCACCATTCAGAAATGTAGACTTCACATCCATCTGATATACTTTGAATTTCTTAAAAGATGCATAGGCCAAAAACATTCTTACCGCTTCAATTCTTGCTACTGGTGCAAAAGTTTCTTCATAGTCAATTCCTTCTTGCTATGAGTATCCCTTACATACCAATCTTACTTTTTTTCATACTACTTCTCCTTGTTCATTCATCTTGTTTCTGGGTAAAAGCACAAAGTTGTGTCACGTTTCAAGACATCTTATTAGCACAACTAAATTTGAATATTTCTAACTAAAGTTATTTTTTGTCAAACATATGGTCTAGCTAGATTCATTCTAGTTAAGTTAGATAAGTGCTTCAACTTTTCCAATTGGAAATATCTATTAAATGCATGTTTTATACCAATTAATAAATAAATAAAATTATTTCAGAAAAGCGTTGTTTCAATAACTCCTACTCTTTTTAATGATAGTTTTTTACAAATATAAAAATACCATTTTTTAGAGCACAGAGTCAAGATTATCATCATATAATTTTTGTAGTATTTTAATTAGATCTAATATGTTATAATTTCAAAATACTGCAATTAGGTATTTTAACATTCAAGAACGAGCCTCTTCAAAAATAGAAAAGAATAGTAAAGCTTATCAGAAAAATTGAAATTTTATATTTAACACTAGAGGAGAGAGCTATCTTCAAGAATGTGTAATTTTTTTTGGAATGGTGTAGATTTGATAGGGGAAATTTGTTGCGAGATGAAAACTGTCGATTTCAGGTATGTTCAACTTTGAGTAGTTATAACGAAGAAAATATAAATTGAAAACTTTTTCTTCTTCTTTTTTGCACTAGTTATACATTTCATCTATAACATATTTTGAAATCAAAGGAAAAAGAGATTATTTTCATATACTTTTTTGTTGTGAACAAGACCCTCATTTTTCAGCATTTTTTAGCAAGTAAAATATGGACTTTAAAAGTTAAGAAACTATGTGAATTATTGTTCAATTTTTTTAAAAAAAATTATAGGCATAAACTTCATCCACTTTTACACATTTCATTAATTTACATCATCTCCAAATTCTAAACATAAATGCCATTTTTATGTCGTTAAAGTTAAAAAGTTTGTGTGTTGTTGACCTTTTCCTTTATAAAAGTGTGACATAGCTTTGTACTTTTACCTTTCTAGATACCCATTTTGTTCCAATAACATTCTTGTGTTTAGGTCTAGGGACCAGTTCCCATGTCTTGTTCTTTTCAATCTGATCTAGTTCTTCTTTCATAGCATTAATCCAATGTTCATCTTCATAAGCTTCACTAGTAGATTTAGGTTCAATTTGAGAAACCAAACATAACTATTCTTGTACCTTATTTTGAGTTACAACTCCTCTTCTAATGCTTCCAATAATTTTCTGAAAAGGATGATTTCTTGATAGGCTCTTGTTAGGTGTCAATGTCTCAAATCTTTCTGCAGGTGTCAGTTCTTCAATGACTTCACTGTGACTTTAATTCACCAAATTGTTGTTAGTCTCATAGAATAGTTTAGTAGTCTTAGTGTTAGGCTTAGGATGAGCTTCTCCATCTTATTCATAATCAAGCATTCTTCCTTGAATTTTGAATTTTTCATCAATTTTAACATTTGCACTCTCAACAATAGTTTTAGTTCTCTTATTGTAACATCTATATGATTTTCTCTTCAAAGAATATCCAAGAAAAATACCTTCATCACTTCTAGGATCAAACATTCCAATATCATCATCTCTCTTTATATAAAATTTGCTTCCAAAAATTCTAAAATACTTAACTGAAGGTGCATGTCCAAACCATAATTCATAGGGTGTCTTGTCTGTGTCTACTCTGATTTGTACTCTATTCATTGTATATACTATTGTGTTCACTACTTCTCTCTAGAATATCTTTGCCAAATCATTCTCAAATAACATAGCTCTTTCTACTTCAGTCACGGATCTATTTCTTCTTTCTGCAATACCATTTTCTTCAGGTGTTCTAGGAGCTGAAAATTGTCTCTTAATACCATTCAGTTAACAAAAGTTGTTAAACTCTCTAGCAGTAAATTCTCCACCTCTATCAGATCTCAAACATTTAATCTTCATTCTAGATTCATTCTCAACTTTATTCTTAGTGATCTTAAACTTATCAAATGCTTCAGACTTTTCTTTAAGAAATGCAATCCACATGTCATTCTTGTAAAATTATCAACAAGAATCATAAAATACCTTTCTCCATGGAATCCTCTAGTCCTGGTAGGACCACTCGAGTCTGTATGAACAATCTCCAACTTTTCTGTAGATGTGAACTTCTTACTAGAAAATTAACTTCTCTTCTACTTAGCCATCACACATTCTTTGCAAATCATGTTAGTAGGCTTCATAATTTTAGGCAAATCCCTTACAACAAGTGTAGTACTTACTTTCATAATGTTATCAAAGTTTATATGACAAAACCTTCTATGCCATAACCAACTATCATCAATCTTAGTAATTAAACATGTCATCTCAATGGGATTCAACTGAAATGCATTACCTCTAGTTCTATATCTAGTTCGAATCAGATTTGCATCTTTATCCTTTATCACACAAGTTTTCATAATAAACCAAACTTGATATCCCTTATCAACTAATTGTTCAACACTCAAAAGATTATGTTTCAATCCATCCACAAAGTAAACATCATCAGTATTAGTCTTTCCATCAAGAGCAATAAATCCTATACATTTAATCAAACAAGGTGCATTGTTTCCAACTCTAACAACTCCTCCATCATAATTGTTAAACTTTATGAACTTTTTCATGTCTCCAGTCATATGATGTGAACAACCACTATCTATAATCCAATAAGATTTCTTTTCAAATTGGGAAACTAAGGCTTTTTCTTCCTTAACCTCAATTTCAGGATTCTTTTCTTTAATTCCTACAAATCCTATGTCATCATTATTTTCAATATCACTTTCACTTAGAGTTCTTTCTATACTAGTTTCAAGGTCTTCATCATTAGCATAATAACATCCCTTAGATCTTCTAGGCTTGAAATTGTTTCTTTTTGGTAAATAGATTTTTCTTTCTTAGATTTGACTCTTTGTTTGCCCAAAATCTTTCGAGATACAATGTGAATACAAACAGTTGGAAAGATCTTATTCTTTTAACTATCTTTCCTCTAAATTTTAATAGGTACAGCTCCCTTATGTGAAAAATATGTAGTGAATTTTTTTAATCCCTAAATACTAAAAGAGGGGTATGCTCTTAACCAGAGAATGGGAGAGGCAACCGAACTAGCCCTCAATGAGAGACTAACTTAGGCAATAAATTTGATTCAAAATCCTTACCAACTTTGTGATTTCACAGTTCCTATGAATTCACATAGGTGATGATGTAGTGATGAACTTTACTTAAACTTAATGTAATGCAGAAAAACAACATAAATGGAACTAAAGTAACTTGGGTACACACACATTCTCCCTAACTTCAAAACAATACTCTGATTGTTATCAGTCATTGTACTAAAAGAAGGAACAAAACTTTGTTTGTTTATTAGTTTCAATCCATCTTGAGGAAAACTAACATTCAAATCTACAAAAGCATGGAACAATAAATGACTGACATAAAACACATTTTAATTAACTCCACAATGAAATGTCTTTCAAACAAAAAATTTGCCGACCCTTTCATTGATTTTCAGAGTATTACATATAGGCTTCAAGAGTTAAGCCATTACAAAATCAACTGAATCAATTCATATTCTATCATGTTGGTAAATGACAAGTGACCATTTACTACTCATACAATGTGTAAAAAAAAAGAAGGGGAAGGAGAAACTAATTTCTCTTTGCTAGCCTTGTCACCTTCTCCATCTTAGCCTTATGGGCTTTAGTAGATGCAAGAATCAAAATCATCTTTTCAAAATCTAGGATGTAGACATTTTTTAATCTTATGAGCCAGTGGGAATGGTCTTTTTCCATGCACTTCACTACATCCTTTTGAATTTGCATCTTTTCCATAGGCTTTTATATACTTCCACTAAGTCTTTGAAGGTTGGGTATCTTATCAAGATGTGATATGGATGAACCTGCGAGATGATCTAGGTAGTTGGAAAATCACTTCTACATGTTAGCCACACCAATCAAGCTTTTTTCATCTCCACTAGATTGGGATTTGGAATGGAGGCTCATCAGACATATGAAGATTTTACTTTGTTCTTTAGCAATCTTCTTGCCGATGACCTTCATTTCAGCCTCTGCTTTGATTATCATTTCCATCTTGAATTCCATCACTTGGAGCCACTCAATCAAAGGCTCATCTCCTTTCTATAATATGCCAGCTTTCACAGCATCTTCAGTCTTCATAGTGACTAGCCAATGTAGTAAAACTAGGCATTCTTCACACCTCAACCTCTTTGCTGTGAGTATTTTCAAATGCCTAATGATTGATTCCTTTTCTGTTTCCAAATACAGAAGAATTTTTTTGAGTTGTTCAATGGAAACTAGGCCTTCAGACTTGAGTCACTCTATCCATCTCCTACCAATGTGCCCAAAATGTCAATCCTCTTGTAATTTGGTGATTATTGCTTGGTTCTCAACCACAGTAGTATCAAATATTGTTAGAGAACTAAGTGAACTAGCCATCAGAGTGACTAACTATCTGATGAAGTTGGTCATCTAAATGATCTCCACCTTGAGTTGAGTCTTGGTAATTTTGAGTTCCTCAAGCTCTTCCTCAATAAAGACATTGTTGGACTTCCATAAATCCAGCTTGGTATCATGATGGTAAAGCCCCATGTCTAAGAACTAGAGTGTGAAATATGAGGTAGTGAGATCTTTGATTCTGCCATTGTTTAAAGGCTTGGCTACCTCCATAGTCAAATGACCTGTGTTAGGATCATGGCCAAGGGTAGTCAGTGTCCTAGGCTTCTTAGCTTTGCTTTGGACTAGGCCAGACTACACTGCCTATGAAAGCATCTCATTGCTAGGGATACTTAGTCAACTTTCCTTTTCTTTCCTTCAATAGTATTGTCAATCCATGACTCCACACTAGTGATCATTGACACAGAAAGTAAATCCTCTATGAATAACTTCCTAATAATAGGGGGAGAGGCTTTGGGCCTAGAGGCAAAATGATTAAATTTTTGATAAGAAACACTCTTCTCTTTTTGAGGAGAGCCCAAGTGTTCATCCATTTCTTTGGTCTCAAAACTACTACTATCATCACTTATCTTAAAAATGGGAGGGACCTTTTGGCTTGGAGTGTCACCTGTTAGCTCCATGAATCCTCCTTGAGGTTGCTACTCTAGTTCAATAGTTCCAACTAATTCTTGTGTCAGCTTGTCAGGTTCTTTAGTTTCAACTTCCTTAGTAGAACCGACGTCGCACACTAAACCTATTCCACAAGTTTTCTCCAATAGGATTTCTTTTTCTAGTAATTGATCATCCCCACCTACTGGTTGAACTGGACCTTTGGCTACAGTTGAACTTTGAATAGTGGAAGATGGAGGATTGCTCACTAGCTCGACTATAGGATCTTGTTGAGGAGTGGGTTTCCCAAATATATTTTTCCTTCCCATCATCCACTAGGCCCATTTGTTAGTTCTCTTGATGACTTTGGCTGTCAAGGTTTCCAAATCTTCAATGGCTCAACCTTGAATTGGCTTAGAGCTCATAGGGTATGTTTTAATCTAGTCCAAGTATGTATCAATGTACATATGTTCACCATCATCAACGATGCCCTCAACATCAATATTGACTTTGAACAACCTGATTTGTTCAATGGTCATTCTGGAGTAGCACCTTTCTCAGCTTTCTAACTCATCTTTGTAGTTAGCCCAATAGTCCTCAAGCTCGGGAATGTGCCTGACTAGGGAG
Organism: Chamaecyparis obtusa; assembly: GCA_027943335.1. Lineage (NCBI taxonomy): Eukaryota > Viridiplantae > Streptophyta > Pinopsida > Cupressales > Cupressaceae > Chamaecyparis > Chamaecyparis obtusa. The sequence continues at coordinate 98,849 of BSBK01010307.1, read as the reverse complement.
CCCATTTTTAGGTGATCTTTGGCATAGCCCACTGGATCAAACTATGGCCTTAGTACCTCATACTTCTCTAGCTTATATCTATTCTCAAATGTCTTGATCACAATTTTAGCATTTGATCGGGATGTGCAAATGTAGGCTCCAATGGTTAAAGGGAACTCATAGCCTTTCTTCTTAATGCTTTCATTGATCAGGTTCACTTGTAACATTTGGATAATCACCTCCACAAGCATGACCAGATCATCTGGGTACCTTGGCAGCTTTATGGGAAAATCATCAAAACCTGCAAGACAAAGGTATGAGAAACTTGCAAATTCAATAAAGAAGCTCCCAAATTGAGTGATGAATTGCATAGCCTCTGGCAAAAACCTCTGCTCTCAGCACCCTTGTAATTACCTATACAGTCTCATTGTGAATGAGTCATTAACTCTTATGAACTTGGCATAGCTATTTTGCAATCTCAAATGGGAGAAGAAATCATAAATTTTTATATCATCTTCATATTCTTCTATTCTAGGGAGGCCTGATCATACTTGCAATGTGGTTAATACATACAATAAACAAGAAGACATATAGAAACTATTTTGATATTTGGTATGATTTAAGGTATTGGATAGATTTTTGCTTACCACTTGAGCCTAGTCTATAAAATGATGCTGAACACAAACTACCTGGACCAAGAAGTAATGTTCTATGAAGTTCAAAGTGTCACTTTCACCTTTAACCCTATGGAGGAGCACCATGACATCCATGATCTTAGCCATTAAATCTATCCTAAAAAGTGTCTTCGATACTTTTCCTTTCATACTTCTAGCCTTTTGGAAACATGAGTTCATAATTTCTTTTCTCAACCTCATTTTCTTTACATTGTATTCTGATGCTACAATGGGGAAATTCATGTTTGAGAATTTCTTCTGCTTTTGGATACGGAGGTTGTTTTTCCCTAACTCTCTCTCAATGGAGAGAAGTACCATGTCATCCAATAGGAGGATTTTCTTTGTATCTAGGTTGAACCTCTCTATGCATTCTCATATAAGTTCAGGGGCTTGAACTACTAAGGGAAACCTAGTGGCTTCAACCAGACAACTCCCTTTTTGTTTCTAAGTCATGGGATGAATGTTCTCCTCATTTAATCTCTTATGTAGATCATCTAGATCATAGAACCTGAGAGATGTATCAGTGAAATTTTTCCACTCTGATGTGATCCCATTCAATCCATCAAAACCCATGAATCTGGTAGCCATAGCTTCTGATTAAGGCTCTTAGTTTACTGTTTAAAACTTTGATGGATACTATGAGATGACCTAAAAGGATTGTGGGAACCAAGGGCATAATTTAATAAATAGTGATTTCTTTTGCTTGATTGCTTCCATCTTTTATAAATAGCTTATCTTCTTACCGTTACTTTCCATATCTCGTGCCACGAGTGAATAGATTTTCAAAAATACCTATTGAAGTTCTAACGTTAGGATTTGAATTAAATGCACATTATTAATAGTTTTAGAGAATTACTTTTTTCATTAATAAGAGTTGTAATGGTAACTTAATCTACGTAGTGGATTTTTCCTTTTTCGCTTTCCACACTACCTTTGTCAAGAATTTCACTATGGAGGTGGGAACCCAACAGTGAAGAAGTTGGAGGAATGATTCTCCAAAATCCTATAACTGACCCATCTTCTTATCAATTCTTTCTATACATAAAAGTGAAGCATCCTCATCATATTAGATCACTCACTTCTAATGACCTCTCATATGTATTTCTCCACAAGATACTATTTTTTGGGAATTGACCTCTTCTAGTGATTTTCTGACAGGGGAAAAGTTAACATATGATTTTTAGAAAGTGAACTCTTATTTATTATCTTGTGTCATTGGGGATAATTACTTTATTGTCGGGGCTCACCTTACTTCCCTGACTGGTGTTTGTCCTTTGAGAGTGCTTCCCACTATTCTTCAAAAAATGACTTCTGCAAGGGGGAACTCCATAAATGTGAAAGCTCATCATGATTTCTCCGCCAAGTAATCTTTTTGGGCCAAAGCTATTCCCAAATAGTGAATGTAGAGCCACAAACCTATACATGTGTTGGATGATTCTTTTTGTTCTCTTCTTCTTTGGGAAATCACCTTCATGGGTTGGTACCCGCTAAGGAGAAGGTGATTGCTAGTTTTTTGATAAAGTGGGGAGGTGTAACTTCAAAACTTTTTTTCATATGAATATCTTTAGTGGAGCTAGAGGAAAAAATTATTTATCAAATTAGGAAATATAACTTACCCAGTCCTAAGGGGCAAACAAAACCATCTCGACTTAAAACTAGAAAAAGGAAAGAAGGGAGGAATTTGATAAAGATTACCTACTCTAGGGACAAACTAGACTTAGACTCCAATTTTAAAATACCTCAAAACTCAATACTCGATCTAATACAAGGTATCCACTTTTCTTTTCTAGAGTGAAGAACAAAAGTGGGGCAATAGCTGGCTCTGACTGGGGACTTGGATATTCAATATTCAAGCAAGGAATCCAAATCTCTGGTTTCATGTAGTTCAATGAAAAGTAGCTCACAAAAAAAACTAAAGCAAATGAAGGAAAGACATGAAAAGGAAAACAAAAATAGAACAAGAAAACCTAGACTAAGGAAAACAAAAATGGGAACTAAACGTAACTATCATACAGTGTAGGGGTTACCTACTTTGAGTTCATGACTTGATATAGCTTCAAATCTTGACCATTTTAGGTCAATGGTAATACTTCACCATTTGGATATGCTAGCTTGAAATAATTTCTATCAAATACCTGGTGGATGATGAATGGTCCTTTCCACAGTGTCTCAAATTTGTCGTGCATTCCCTTTTGTGCTCTCTGTTTGTCCCATAGTAGAACTAAATCCCCAACCATGAACTTTCTTGGTCTGGCTTTCTTATCAAAGATATTCTTTACCCACATTTGATGCTCTGTGATGTGATCAACAATATTTTATCATTCTTCTTCAAGCTTATTCAAATATAGAATTCACTTTTCCAACCCATCTTTATAAATGCCATCTTCTACCACCATCCTTAACTTGCTGGTAGCCAATTCTAGGGGTAAAGGGAGGCTTGCCTCAACTCCATACACTAGTTCAAATGGTGAAATACCAATTGTCCTTTTTGGAGTAACTCTATCAGCCCAGAGTGCCTTGTGAATTTTCTTATGCCAGGTTCTTTGATTGTCTAATACTAGCTTTCTCACTATGTTCACCAGGTTTTTATTACTTGACTCAGCTTGCTCATTTCCTTGTGGGAAGTAGTCAGACAAATGACCAGTAGTTATGCCATACTCAAAATACAAGTTAGCAATCTCAGCTGAAGAGAAGTAAGTTGCATTATCCATGACTAGTTTAACTGGCATGCCAAATCTTACGAAGATATTCTCCTTAATGAATTCACACACTATTTTAGTAGTTCTCTTAATAACTTGACGCTAGGTTCATAGGCCCAATAAAATTGATTCCCCATTACTGGAAAGGACCTTCTATTACCACTAGTCTGAGGGGGAGAGCTACCAGTTGAGGATGACTTGTGAACATTCTACACTTTTCACACTTAGCTACCTAGTGGTATGCATCTTTAAACATCATCAGCCAATAATAACATTGTCTCAAAATTTTGAAAGTGGTCACAGAGGATGAGAAGTGTCCACCACAAGCTTCATCGTGAAACATTTTTAACAATCTCTCCTACTACTATTTATCAACACATCTAAGAAAGGATCCATCCACAGATCTTTTATATAGAGTACCTTCCCAGATAACATGCTTAGCTGATTTCAACCTCAAATCCCTCCTTTATTTAGCTATTAATCCCTCTAGACACTCACCATAAGTTAGGAAATATACAATGTTTTCAAACCATGGGTCTTGTAGATTCACTGCTAGAACTAACTATTCTTCTTTAGGCTGATTATCTTCTCCACTATCAGTCATAGCTTTACATAGTGCATTGCCCCACACTAGCTTGGTAGGCTTGATTTATATGTCATATTCTTGTGTTTTAGCTACCCAAGCTCCTCTATTATTGTATCCCACATCTTATTGTGTTAATATAATCTTTACGACAACATCAGGAATGAACACAATTGAGTGAGAATGTAAGATGTAAAATCTAAAATTCTTTAAAGCCTTCACCACTAAGAAAGCATGCTTTTTCAGTGGGAGAATACCTCAGTTCATGATCTTTCAGTGGCATACTCATAAAAGAAATGGGAGCCTCAACTCCTCTATTTTCTTGCATAAGAATAGCTGACAATGTATGTTTAGATATGTAACAATAAATCATAAAATATTTCTTATAGTCGAGGTGGCATAAGATAGGGACACCAGCTATAGCATCTTTGATATTTTGGAAGGCACTTTTACTAGGGTCATTCCATTTGAAATTTTGGTTGCCTTTCGTCATGTCTACAATACATTTGGTAATCTCTGAAAAGTCAAGGACAAATCTGCTGAGGAAATTCACTTGACCAAAGAATGATTTCACTCCAATTTTACTTACAAGCAAGCTCAGTCTTTGAATGGCTTTGACTCATTCTGGATCGATCCTAATTCCTTCCTATGATACAATATGGCCTAGGATCTTTCCTTTAGTGGCATAGAAAATTGACTTCTTAGGATTTAAAGAAATCCCATGCTCTCTACACCATTGCAGAACTTTCTTTAAGTCTTTGATATGATTATTCCTTTTCTTAGAGAATAGAGTTAATTCATCTAGGTATATGACAATAATCTTATCCTTCATATTAGCAAAGGAAAAATACATACCTCTTTGGAATATTGCACCAACATTGATAAGACCAAATGACATCCTATGGTATGCAAATGTGCCCCAGGGGATGGTGAATGTGGTTTTATCCTAATCTTTTTCTTCTTCAACCTAGTTGTACCTAGAACAACCATCAAGCATGGACATCATTACGGCCCTTGCAACTATCTACAACAAATGATCCATGTTGGGGAGAGCATAGTTATCTTTCAAGGATGCCTGATTTAAATTTCTAAAATCCACACATATCCTTATCTCCCGACTTTTCCTCCTCACGGGAATGATATTTTCTATCCATGTGCAATGATGGATTGGGTAGATAATCCTAGCTCTGAGCATTTTTTCAACCTCTCTAAAGATGGAATTTGCTACTTTTGGGTTATAATTTCTCTATTTCTGTCTGGATGGGGCGGCATCAGGTTTTAGGGGAATTTGATGCTTGAATTTACCTCCCATAAAGCTCTTTAGGTCTTCATAGCTCCAGGTGAAGACATCTTGAAATTCCAAAAAAATTCTTCTAGCTTCTACCTTTTCTTCGGATGTACAACACTTTCCTATGTTAATCATTTTGGGATTTGACTCATTCCCAATGTTCATCCCCTCATATTCTCTAGTTGTTAGGCCTTTCTCTATTTTCTTCTTCTTAATATAAGTGTCATGATGATTGAACAACCTTTCTAATGATATAAAATATGAGGGAATGACATTACCTTGTGAGAGAGTCACCCCTGGTTCATTCTTCTTTCATTTCTTAGGATGATCTAGTGAAGGATCATTCACCTTTTCTGCAAGAGGGCTATCATTACCTTCATGGAAGAGTTTTTGATTCTTTTCATCATTGAACACTTGCCAATCATCAACATTATCTGGTACCGAAGGCCTGTACATTACTTCTACCTAGTATTTTTTGTCTTTGAACTCTGGATGAGGTAACAATAAAGAAGCAGACACTGCCAGTGAATTTTCTTTAGAACTTAACTCCCTGGGGATGTATTTGATTGTAAAGGCATCTAATTCTTCAATCTCATCCCATACCCTATTCTTGTAGCTCTTCAATTTCCTATTTTTCATAGAGTATTGGCTTTTGATTTGGCACACAATCAGCTCGACATCACCTCGAGCTCTTAGGACTTTTGCACCTCTTTCTTTTGTAGAAATTAGTCTAAGTAACAATGCCTCATACTCAGCTATGTTTTTAGTGTTCACAAATTCTAGTTTGAAAGCTAGAGGTTTGGGTTTACCTGAAAGTGGGATCAATACCACTCCGGCCCCGAAGCCACAAGAAGAACAACTACCATCAAATTGTAACATCTAGACTCCCAGAGTCTCTTCTTTCTCAAAAACCTTCACCTCTTCTTGTTTGCTTCTAGGTTCATCTTCAATGCCTTGGGTAAACATCATGTAATTCCTGAACTCTAATTCTTGGTATAAAATTAGATCTTTTGGGTCATCTGATTTCAACACTATATACTTGGACTTCTCTTCCAGTTCCAACTTAAATTTTTTATTTGCCATCGGAATTATTGTCTGAGACCAATCCAACTTAACTTCTCCTCCCATATCTCAGCAAAAAATCCTACTGAGCAATAACCCATAACTTTCTGGTATATCTGCCACAAGGATTGTTAGTAACATCTTCTTTTCTTGGTGGGTTGTGAGGGCTACCTGGGCCTCCTTGATTTGACTGAGCAATGGGACTTGTTTTGCATCCATAGAATAACATTTTCCATAGAATTTTTTCATGGAAAGATCTAGAGCTTTGGCCACAGAGGAAGACATAACATTATCAGAGGCTCATGAATCTATTATACAATTGCTAAGTTTGCAACCATTGATATAAAGGGAGACATAAAAAGGCTCTTGTCTTGGGAAGGTAGCTAGCATAGTGGTTTCCCTTTCTTCAAACAATTTCGCTAGTGGGAAATCATTTTCATTGGAAGATGTGACATTATTATTCAACTTAATATTATCCCCTTTCAAGTAATTTATGAACCTTTTCAGTTCAGTGGGGTTTGACCATAAATAGTCTATGGGAGAAATCTAGATTTTGGAATTTTTACAGAACTAAATGAAATCAAACGAGTCATTTTCCTTACCTAGCTATGAAAACTTTATTTCCCGATCGTTGTCTTTCATACCCAAAGTGGATGCCTCATTGGTTCCAGTTGATGAAGTGACAACAAGAGCTTTATCCTTTTCACTTTGACTTAGGACTGTGCATGTACTACCATCTATGGTAGCATAGCACTCTCCTTGCTCTTCTTAATCAGATTTATACTCAAAAAAAATATTTACAGAGTCACCATGTGAGCATGAATCCATTTCATTATCTAGTGTGGTAGTGTCTAACTCATTGGTAGATAGTGTAATGCCCCGCTAGGGAATCAAGAAGAACTTAACCTAAACATGCATCTAAGTTTGCAATTTTTTTATTTTTTTTTAAAGATAACATATAAGATATACATCAATGTGGAAGCAGTTACCATTTACTCACATTAATATAAACAACCAACATAGGTTACAACTCTCAAGGGTTCCTTGACGATGATTACTTTAACATTAATTAATAATATAGATTAGGTACAATTACGAAACTCACTTAAACCAATGGAAGACAAAAGCATCATCACACATAAGATAACATAAATACATTTGGTACCTTGAGGTATCCATAATAACCTACATCTGCTACACATGTCATAGGGTATGTATTACAATAGCCGAAATGAAGAACTCAAGACATCTCTGAAGAACTGATACAAAGATACAAGATCACAAAGAAGAAGAAGAAGAAAACCTCTCCAACAATGAAGATTAAGAAGGAACAACTACTACAAGGATCATCTAGCATTGGTACATGAACTTTGAAATCTCAAATGGTAAAAGAATCACTTCCACTTGACCTTGTGAACAAAAAAGGTCCACTCCCACCATGCTGAGGAGATAACAACAGATCCCACTCGAATATCAAACATCAAACAAATCAAGCTAAGGAAAGGATCCTGAAAGCTCTCTAACTCAAGGTGAAAAAGTAATAATGCCATGAAAGACACACTAATCTAGAGGCAATAGACACATGTAGGATAACTAGACTATGAATATGAAGGTGTCATCATGTACGTCTAACCCTTGAGTCTCCTCTTGGTAATCTTGTTGGATCCCGACACCCAAGTAACCATACATGGCATCAATGACCTCTCATACAGATGAAGTCATCAACTATGCCAACTCATCCCTTAAAAGGGCGCTAGTCATCTTCTCAACACCATCTTAGTCTGTAATAGAACTAATGCCTAGGTGAGGACCATACCTTATTACGTTCATTTTTCAAAATCTCTCAATGTTATATTAAGTTATCACTTGATTAAGACACTTAACAATAAGTGATCCTGGGAGCCACTTGTGGGCCCCGATGCTTATTGCAAGCCACCTCCTACTACATATCCAGGTAAACTACCCTAGGCTCATAGATCTCTCAAAGATAAAATAGGTACACAACCAGGTAATCCCAAATCCAGTTTCACATACAAGAACTAGAATGATTACAAAGGTACCAAAAGAAAAATACAAAACATCATGAGCCTATACAATCATGTCAGGATATAATCGGATCTCTTACACACATCAAAACATAGTACTAAAAACATGAACACCTAATACATACCCCAACCTCTATTTTCCCCTTAGGTCCTCTAGTGCGCCAAAATAGATTAAGCAAAAGAAAACACTCCAGGCACGAAGAAGACAACACTCACATTATTGATTACTGATAATGATCTATAAGCATTTAAATTTCATATTGAATAAAATAGTTGATTTTGGTATCAAAAGATGCATGTACATATATAAGATAACCCAATGCTCAATATTATATAACAACTCAATTACTTACATGCATTCATATCTGTGGTAAAATTATGCATCTAACACTTCATACCTAGGTTACATTAAAAATTTATTTCAAACTCAAACAATTTAATTAAACTTAATCTATTGGCCAATCTATTTAATTTATTAGATAAAGTTTACCAAAACATATAACAACCAAAGCTCATTGGACTATTAATAAAAGCATTAGTAAAACTTATCCAAAGTCCTAATAGACTCAACAATATTTCCTCTACCTAATATTGAATGAAAACTATAACCATCATATTAATGAATTTCACCAATGTTAAATAACATCTAGCAATGAAATTATTATTACCATATAATAATAATTATCATTAAAGATTATTAATAAAACCATATTCCATTGATAAAAATTATTATTATAAAATAATAATTATTAATAAACACCATATTCTAATAATAAGAATTTATTAAAACTAATTAACAAAATTTAAAAAAACAAATTTCAATTATTAATAATTTAAATTAAGAAAATTTAATTATAACAAAATTTAATAACAAACAAAATTAACATAGTTTAATTTATTTTAAAATAAAATCTGAAATAAAAGATCCCGCGTGGGGGGCCCACTGTGAGACCCGCCCCATAGTGCACTTCCCACTACATGGCACCTGTTAGAACTTGCAAAAATTTTTATGGCTACATTTTCTTTCCCCTGGCCTCTACAAGTATTTTTCATGTTTTTGGCTAAACCCTTGCAAAAATTCAAAAACTAGCCGTTGCTAGCTAAACCCTTTGTCTTTCCTTGGCCCTGTTCTTTTTTGACGTTACCTTTTTGGCTCACTTAAGCCCCAATTTCTCATGTGCTTAAATTTTTATGACCTCTTCACATGTTAAACGGCTAGTTGCATGATCGCATAGACTATTTTTGGTCTATGTGACCATGCGATTAATATTTCTGTTAGGTTCCCTTTCCTAAGTTCTTCCTAGGCCCAACGGTAAATATTTCCTAAGTCATGAGCTTTAATTTTTCCTATGTTTTGGCTTGATTTATTTCCTAGGCCCAGTCTCTGACACCATCTCAATCCTACAGCCATTCATCTTATCTTTGTGACATGACATTTCAAATTGTGGGTCCAGGGTGATACCTAAGCACAGTTGGTGGTTCCTCATTGGCTGATGGATTTAATGAAAGTAGCATCAGCTAGCCCAGGTGGGGTCATGTTTTTAGTTGCCTGAGGATCATGTGGTTGTCGCATGATCTCATGGAATATTCCATCCCCTTGCAATCATGTGACGACCGTTGATTTTGAATCTTTCCTGGACGTATCTGTGGGACCTGGTTGCTAGTGTGTGTGTTAGAGGGGTCCTAATGTGTCAAAGCATTAGCGATCAGTGTATGTTCTTAAGGAATTTTCCTAACACATGCGATCTTATGCCAACCATTTGATTAGATGCCAAATGTTTGTGGGTCCTGTCAGTCGTGACAGGGCGGTTACGGTGAATGATAAAATGACATGTGGCATCGAGCGGACCCAGGTGGGGTCTGAGGTTTGGTGAAGGTTCTTTGTTTCCAATTCGCTAAGTTTGACTAGGACCACTTTTAAGGAAAGTCATAAAGCCCGCGAAGGGAGATTGATTGGATCGCTACATTTTAAAGTTGGTAAAGGTTTGAATTTTGGCCATCGTTTCTCTGCAGGCACCAAAGAAATAACAGTTGAGGTTTGAATTTAAATTTCTAAGCATTTCCAGTGATAGAGGATACCATTCTTATGGAATTCAATGTAGAAATGACTCTATTTGGTGAGAAGCGATGGGTTCGCCATTTGCAGTGTGGTCTAGGATGTCTAGTGCTTGTTTGTAGAGCATGTACATTGCAAGTGTGGCTCAAGGCATGTTGCATGGTGTCCTTTTGAGACTAGTTTTGTGATCCTTTGTACTTGCAAAGAAGACTTTCATAATTAAGGATCAGTTCAGGATTTCCTCTTTCCTAGATTGAATGTGTTTCCTGCCCCTGAATTAAATTCATGATTATTTCTAGCAGGTTGGGTGGTTGAAACCCTAGCCATAGTCATCCGTAGCTTGTTGCAAATTTCCAAGATGACTAGGAGGTATAAGTTGCAGACTTTTTGAGTTTTCAGGGGTTCCAATTCTTTTGGTTTTGGTCCTAGATTATTGATATTGAAAATTTGAACAAGGAGAGCCTAGATTTAGGGTTTGTTTCCTTTGTGCATTTTCTCATTTGGTAATGTATTGATTCTGCAAGTCTTAGTGAGAATATTTTTGGATTCCAATCTCATATTGGTGTATGTCTTTTTGTTTTTCTCTTGAGCTCATATATGTTGATTGCACAAAATGGGCTAGCATATGGTAAACAAAGAGTATTTTGGGGTTATCTTTGAGTTCCTAACAAAGTTAGGATTTAAGTCTTTAAGATAAGTTCAGTGAGTTCATGGCAAGATAAGGATTTGATGTTCTGATATGTGAGTGAGGGGAGTAATGGGCAAGGCACTTACTCTAAGTCTATATATGTTTGAGTTAAGGTTTCAGGGTGATATAGGTTGTTAAGTGACTCTCTGCCCTGGGATAAGGCACTGATCCATTCTCTGGAAGTAGTCCATCATCAGCAATCACACACACATAATTAAATGATAAATCTTTCAATCAGATAGTAAAGGGTATAGTTATATGTTGTTTAGGGAGTCCTTTGAAGAAGTGAGTCAAGGGTACACCCACCTAAGCATTGAGGCTCAAAGTGTAGGAGGATCTCCTTGATCCTTGTTAATTGGCCCTCTTCCTTGTAGACTTTGGAGTGGTGATAGAGTCAAAGTTTCATTATAGTCATACATCAAAGTATAAATCTACAAGTTTTGAAGATTAAAGAGAATGACCAACAAAATGGTGACTCCTCTAGGGAGAATGAGTATGAAGATATGCATATGTTCGGTCTTTGGTTGCAGTCATATTGAAGTATTCAAAATCTTATTGACAAGATAGACTTGCCGATCTAAGCCATCAACAAGACATTGATTTTGCTGGTGAGAATCTAGAGAGGAAGGTTGTAAGTGTGTTCTTGTTTTCCTGTTGTGTTTCAAAGATTTCCCATCTAAGTGGGTGGTGACTCAAAGGTTAGAACCAGTGCTGCATATTGATAAATCATGGATAAGAGGAGAAATACTAGGTCTTTTGTTAGAAAGAATCAAGAGGTCACTTTGGAGCAGCTACCTAGACAAGAAAGGAAGAGCTGGATTAGAAGGAATGGTGAATTTACTAGTGCTCCAATGAAAGAACAAGGAAATGCTAGAGCCAGAGTACCACATGTATCCTCAAGTGAGGATGGTTCACAAGATAGAGTTTCCAAAGAAGATGGTGGTCACTCTGAACAAAGATTCTATGATACCCCTAAGGCTGCATTTCAGGACAAAGGTCCATTGTATGCAGGTCAGAATGAAAAAAATAGAGATATGGGTTTAGAGGTTGACCTGGATCTTGATGAAGATCATTTTAGAAGAGAACCCATGAGACATAGGCAAGTTCACTTCCCATATCAAAATCTTCCTAATATGGATGTGTCATCTAGTTCTGATGACATTATGGTGGATCCTGATGACTTGAATGCACTAAGGTTGCAATTGGCAGAGCAAGATGCCATACATAAAAGATTATAGGAGGAGAGAGAGGTTGAAAAGGTGAATGCTTTGATAGAGAGGCAGTCTCTTCTTAGAAAAATAAACAAAATGAAGAAGAGAAACAAAATGCTTGCTTCTGCTCCTAGAACTCTACAGCATGATGTTTTTGGTGATCTTGATGCCTTGAGGAGTGAGCAAGAGTGCTTGCTTCAGGATCATGAATTTGATAGGGAGGGCCCTATGATTAGACAAGTGCAAAGTTATGTCCCTTTGCCTAAAGATAAAGATGGGCATAGGATCACTAGACCTACTATTATCATTAATGAGAAAGGAAAGCAAAAGATGGTGGGTGACCAAGAAAGCAAATTAGTGAAAATACTAGGGATCCCATCACCTGATTCAAATAAGGACACTGAAATGGAGAGAAGGAGAAAAGAAGATGAGGACCTTGCAAGAGAACTAGAGAGAGCTGAGGTTGAGGCTTCCATTGCAGAAAAGAAAAGGAAGATCCAATTTTTGAGGGATTCTTCAGCTAATGCTCTTGGCCCATCTGCTACTGAATTAGGTATGCCATCTATGACTACTATTATTCCACCTAGTAATGCTACTAGTTCATTTCCTTCTTCATCTACTAGGATAGGTGCAGATCCTAGGCAGCAGTCAAATGCACAAATAAATATAGATGCTAATGTTGATCCTAGGGTTAACACTAGTTTGAGCTTACAAAGAAGACCTATGCAACTAGAAGGCTATAGGAAAATAAGTTTTGATGGAATTCTTGGCTATCCAAATGCTTTTCCAAATGATATTAGAGATAAGGTACCTAAGTTTGCTGGTAATAATGCTATTAGTTGTGAAGAGCATCTTAGGTTATTTGTTGATATGCTTAATGATTATAAGGTAGAGCATGAGGATATAGTCATGAAACTATTTGTTCAATCTCTAATGGAGGATGCTAGAGATTGGTTTAAGAGGCTTCCTGATATATGTATTGATACTTGGGACTCTTTTGAGAAATATTTCAAAGAGCAGTATGGTGATAGGCCTAATGCTAGTTTCATGTTGAATGAATTCAACACCATAAGGGAAAATCAGAATGAGTCTGCAGCTGAATTCAACATGAGATTTCAGAAGGGTATGCATAAGTTGTTCCAAGTTATGTGGTTAGATGACAGTGTTTATCTAACTACATACTTCAATGCATTTGATGGGAAGATGGGATATTTATTGAGGGATAAAGAACCAAGAACTTTTAGGGATGCTTTTAGGGTTGCTATCAATATTGAGAACAACATGAAAATATCAAGAAAATTGGGCGGAAAGAGAGATGACCCAAAGTTGTTTGGGGACAAGAAATATAAGAAAGAAAATGATAAGAATGTTGGATCTAGGAGATAAGAAGAAGATAAATTGGATAAAGTGCTTAATGCATTGAAATATTTGAAGGCACCTGCAAATAGGAACATCAGTGCTCCTACCAATGAAAGGCCTCAATTCAACAACAATTTCAATAAATAGAATAGACTGCAGAACTACCCCTACAACACCCAATGGAAGGATGGCAAGCCTATTATCCCTACTGCAAGAGGAAACAATGATAGAGGTGTCCCTGACCCTCTGCATAAGGCTTCAATAAATTTCATGGAGAACATATCTTGGTGTGTTGCATGCTAGTCCCCTCATTCGACAGAGCATTGTGTGGTTGCACAATCTATGGCTACAAATCAAGATTGTGGCAATGAGGAGATAGAACAAGAAGAAGAAAGAGATGATGTTGGATGCAACATGGTTTCTTCATATCTAGGATATGAAGATGATTCTAATTTGGATGAAGAGGTAGATGTAAATGTGAAGAGACATAATCAGGCCCTTTTTCATCAAGAGGTTTTTTCTGATGGTGAATGCATTGATCAGAAAACATGTAATATGAACTCTTCTCCCAAGCCAGTAAATTTGAGAAGACCTTCTAGAGAAGAGATGGATAGGATTACTATAGAAATGATTGACCAGGTGCAAACTAGAGGCATGGTGGCAAGGAATACAAATGAGAAAGCTTCAAGAATGTTTATAAAGAGTACCAACTCTAGAGAACCTAATGAGAACAAATCAAAGGTTGATCACATGGTAAAATTTAAGAATGTAAAAGGTAAGCATTGTGAGCCTAGGGGAGTTGTAATTGAAAAGGTCTCTAGTAAGATTGAGAAGCTAGTTAATACAATGGCTAGGATTGAAAAAATGAGGGTGGTCAGTACACCTAATGTGTCAGATAAGCAAAAGGACGTTAAGGCAGTGCAGATTGAGATTCCTACTTCTACCCCTATTGACATGTTATCTATATTGTCACAAATTACAGTTAAGGTTCCATTGTCAGAATTGTTGAGGATCCCTGAACATAAAGATAAGGCTATTGCATGGGTTGGTAATACTCACAAAAATGATACTTCATGCAATGGATCTCAGGATAAAGCTTTGATGGATGTTGCTGCTTAGGAAATTGTGTCTCAAATTCCTCCAATATATTTAGATAGTTTTGTCAATGTCAACCTTGAAAATATTGACCCATTCTTTGTAAGTGTTCTTGTGAATGAGATGAAGTTAAGAAATTGTATGATTGATAGTGGTGCCTCTAATACTGTCATGCCTTTCAAAATCATGGAGAGGTTGGGCCTTAAAGTTGATACAGTGCAGGGCAGGTGTTGTCCAATGGATCAGAGGGAGGTACCAGTTATTGGGACTATCAATGCAATGCCATATAGGTTAGTAGCATATCCAAAGAAAGAGCTAACAATGAGTGTTTTAGTGGTGGATATCCCTCCTCATTATGGGATGTTGCTATCTAGAAGGTGGAGTGCTGCCATGGGTGGAAGTTTACAGTGTGATTTGTCCTATGCAACTTTCAAGATTGATGATCAGTTTGTCAAGATTGAACGAGAGCCAAGAATATGCCACATGATTGAGAGAAACATAGATAATGAAACTACATGTTTTGTGGATACTGATGTTAATGCTTTTAGGGTAGAGATCCCTGTATTTGAAAATAAAAATATTTTGTCACCTATCTCTATTGATGTAGGTGCTGATTTTGTGAAGAGTAATTTGTGGGTAATGTACTTTGATGGTGCAAATTACAAAGATGGTGTAGGAGTAGGTATTTTACTTATTTCTCTTGATGGAAACACCTACAAGTTCTCTTTCACATTGAATTTCTTTTGTACCAACAATATAGAAAAATATGAGGCCTTGTTGTTAGGATTGAGGTTGGCACAAAAGCATGGTATTAAATGTCTAAATGTTATTGGTGATTCTAAGATGGTGGTGTCCTAAGTCAGGTCAGTGTATGCTTCCAAGAATAGAAGGTTGAAACAATATAAGAATGCAATTTGGGATTTGATTGAACATTTTGATGCTTTCAATATTGAGTGGAAGGATAGGAGTAACAATAAGGTGGTTGACTTGTTAGCCAATATTGCAATCAATCCCAATGATGTCACATTCTCTGCTATCTCTAAAGTTTAAATTCAGGCTAGGCCTAGTATACCAGATAATGTTGAGAATTGGCAAGTTTTTTATGATGATAATGATATTTTGAAGTTTATGGATTGCAAGGATCAGTATCATGGTCATGAATTTGATTGTTCAACCTTGGTTGAGTCAGTAGGAGAAAGGGAGGTTGTCTTAGGCAATGAGCTCATTCAGCTTAGAACTAACAAGGTGCCCAAGGGGCTTGTTGTTTTGGAGACTATCTTTGACAACCAAGATAGAGTTCAAAAGAATATCAAAGGAGAAGATCATGCTGATCTTGAGGAGATAAATCTCGGATCACATGAGGCACCTAAGAAAGTATACATTGGTAAAGATATATCTCAAAAGGTAAGGAGACCTTTGATTGAATTATTGAGGAAATTCAGGCATGTTTTTGCATGGTCATATGATGACCTAAAGGTTTACAGAGAGGATTTATTTTAGCATGTTATTCCATTGAAAGAAGACGCTAAACCTTTCCGGCAAAAACAAAGGCCTATTAATCCTACTTTGGCACCCAAGATGCAGGAAGAATTAAGGAAGTTGAGAGATGCCAGTATTATCAAGCCTATAAGGCATTCTTCTTGGGTGTCAAACCTTGTTCCTGTAAGAAAAAAGAATGGTGACATCAGGCTTTGTGTGGACTTCAGGAATTTGAACATCAGCTCATTGAAGGATAATTATTGTTTTCCCAATATGGAGGCTATGTTGCAGAGAGTAACTAGATCAGAATTGATGCCAATGATGGATGGTTTCTCTGGCTACAATCAGGTCATCATGAAGGAATCAAAACAATTCAAGACAACCTTTACAACACCTTGGGGAACATATGTCTATGTGAGAATTCCTTTTGGTCTCACAAATGTTGGTGCTACTTTTCAGTCGGCAATGGATGTTGCCTTTTCAGATTTTATCAATGCTTTCCTTATTGTGTATCAAGATGATTTAACTACCTATTCCAAGAGGGAAGAGGACCATTGTGCTCATTTAGAAAAAATATTTGTGAGGGCCTTGGAATTTGGCATTTCTTTGAACCCAAGGAAATGTGCTTTCGGTGTCATAGAAGGTAAGTTGCTTGGACACTTAGTTGGGAAGAAAGGAGTGATAATTGACCTTGAGAGGGTAGTAGCCATTGATAAAATTCAGAGACCAAAGAATGTTAAAGGGATTCAGTCCTTCTTTGGTCAGATCAATTTTCTAAGGAGGTTTGTGACAAACTTTGCAGAGGTTACTAGACCTATTTCCAAGATGTTGAAGCAGGGATCTGTAATCAATTGGGAGGGTGAGCCTGATGAGGCCTTCAAGAATATCAAGTAGGCTATCAAAGATGCACTAGTGCTTATGGCACCTAATTATAATGTCCCAATGCATATCTTTTCCTTTTCATCTTTTCATACTATTGCTATAGTTTTGTTACAAAAGAATAAGGATGGTTTTGCGCAGCCTATTACATTTTTCAGTAAATCTTTGCAGGCTACAGAATTAAAGTATGACATAAATGAGAAATAGGCTTATGCACTTGTGAAAGCAATCCAGGCTTTTAGGTGTTACTTGATGGGAGCAGTTGTGATTGCTTTTGTGCCAAGTGCGGCTGTGAAGGATATTTCCTCACAGCAAGAGGTGTCTGGAAGAAGGTGCAGATGGATCAATAGGATCCAAGAATTCAATGTTGAGATCTAGATCACTAAGTTGGTTAGAGGTCAAGGATTGGCAAAACTGATGGCTTAATCCAATCTAGATGCAAACTAGGTAAATCATTCTAAAATTGATTATACATGTGATATGGATGATTATATTTGGTATCAGGATATTATTTAGTATTTGAGAAACATGAGGTGTCCAGATAGTATGAATGATAATCAAAAGAGGACATTGAAGTTATAGGCCATCAAGTATGTAATTGTGAAATGTAAGTTGTATAGAAAAGATTTGGATTGCATACTATTGAAATGTGTAGATGAGAATCAAGCTAATGTATTGTTGAAGGAGATGCATGAGGGAGTTTGTGGTGGACATTATATGGGTAAAACAACTGCTCATAAGATCTTGAGAGTAGGATTTTGGTGGCCCATAATATTCAAGGATGCAAAATAGTTAGTAAGGAGGTGTGATGCTTGTCAAAGGTCCTTTGGTAAGCTTAAGTTTTTAGGTAATGTACCATTAAAGCCAGTACAAGTTCAGGCTCCTTTCCAACAATGGGGAATTGATTTCATAGGGGAGATACCAAACAAGTCAAGTGGAGGACATTCATGGATCTTAGTTGCCACTAATTACTTTACGAAGTGGGTAGAAGCTATACCTAAAAGGAATGCAACTAGCAGGGTGGTAATTGACTTTCTGATGAATAATATTATTACAAGGTTTGGGTGCCCTGAGAGGATAGTGAGTGATAATGCTATGTACTTCAGGTCTGCTGAATATAAGGACTTTTGCAAAGGTTTGGGAATTCAGATTTCTAATTCCTCACCTTGTCATCCACAAGGAAATGGTCAGGCAGAATCTACTAATAAGAGTCTGACTAAGATCTTGAAGAGAATCCTCGAGAAAAATAAGAGGGCATGAAATTCAAAGCTGCCATTAGCTTTATGGGTTGATAGGGTAATTGTGAAGAGGGAAATTGGTTGTGCACCATTTGACTTAGTATACAGAATTCATGCTAGATTGCCTCATAATAACTTATTGGATATGTACAAGTTTGTGTAGTTATATGATGATGACATTGATGATGGAATGCAGTTGAGAATTGAGGACCTCATTAGGTTGGATGAAATGAGAAGAGAATCAGTTGCAAGGAATGCCAAATTGTAGTTGCAGGTTAAGAATGGTGAGATGCGGGTGAAAAAGTAGGGGGGTTTCAACAGGGAGGAGCTACCAGATTTCTGGCCAAAAATCTACCTCATTATGATGAAATACTTCACTTTGGAAGGTAAGTTCACTGTCTTTTATTATTACCATTTACCATTTCTAAACCATGTGATGAACAAGGATTTTATATCCATCCCCTTCTTTCTGCTGAACTCCATTGAAAGTAATATCCTTGACATCAAGGAGAACCCTGATAAGAAAATGCCTATCCTTCACCGAGGCCTTCTCCTCTGCCTCTACCAGTTCCACAAAGCCATTTCTCTAGCCCCTAAGCCCCCCCTAATTATTCAGGAATTGACACAGGAGGATTCCCCGGCTAAAAATGAAAACCCCACCTAGTCCTCATCCCACTCTATTCGTATCACCCAGGAGGTTATTCCTAGCACCAAAGAGGGTAAGAACAAGAAAAAATGTATCAAAAATCTGTTCAACAAGAAGGATACCTAGGAAGTGTCTTATGTTTCTGAGTCCGAGGATATTAAAAATAGGAAGGAGGATGATAGCACCCTGGAGATTAACTGTAAGGAAAAATAAATAAAAATTAATGGAGAGCCAGGTCAGCTTGGAGCTGGACCTGAGTGGGTCGGGTAGAAGGAGGTCTAACAGAATAGCCAAAGAGTAATGCAAACATAAACTTCTGGAAATGGCAACTAAAGAGCTCTCCACATTTGACAAGGACTCCAAGTCCACTGAATCTATGAATGATTGCTCAGAGGACCATATGAGCCCCCCTCATAACCCTGTTCCTGAACCCAATCCTACCGTGGAGGCCCCATCATCTCTACCCCGCCCCTAAGCTCTACTCATAATCCTCTGGAGAAGATCCCTTCACCTACTTATAGCACTGAAGCCCTGGAGGATAATAACAAGCTCAAAGGGACTCTTAAGAGGAGGTTTGAGAAGTTGGACAAAGACATTACTGACATAAAGAATAATATGCAGGAGCTGATGAACCAATGTCAGCTAACCAACAAATTTGGCCTGAAGATTATGCACGCTTTGGTGATGACCCTTTGTCATTTGCAGGATAAGCTGGTAGGTGGCACTCTGGAAGTGAATGAGGACAACAAGGACCTCCTCCTATTCATGTAGGAAGAATGGGTGACTACAATACTATCTAAGTGGTTGGGTGGCAATAATTAGTTGGTTTCCCATGTGTTGGGTAATTTTGAAAGGGTTTAGCCCTGGGTCCCCCTGTTCTAGGAATGGGGTTTTTACTTGTTTATATTGCTTTTTGGTTAGCCCTATGTGGATTATTAATGATACTTTAATCAATACTTTACCTGATATTTCTTGTACTAGATACTTTGGTTTAATTCGTAGATCTAGTAAGGTGATTTTTGTTTTTGATAGGGGCAGATTTAGAACTGCTGAACACTATTACTCTATTACTGCTGCTTGACTGATCACATTAATATGTTGTTAATGTGCTACTAATCCTCTATTCTACGGGCCAGCACCCTTCTGCTACTTTTATCTATCAAAAATAATGGTTTATTTTTTACTTATTTTGTTGAAGGACATAGCTTATTGTGGTTAAAACATTATTATTATAGTTGTAATGAAATTATATTTACAATTCTGAATTGAAGTGTGTTGAATCATAAGAAAATGGTAAAGATCAATTCTTTTATCAGAAAAGATAATTTGAGAATCTACAATAGGAAAGAATATCATAAAAGATGATGTGAACAAAATTCAAGTTTGTTTGGTTCTGAAATGAATTTTAGAACTAAAGTGAAATTGAGAAACTAGTGAAAAGGAGGATACAAGACTTACAAGAGATGAGGTAGTTATAAACATTGAAATTGTTTAGTAAGTAAGACCATTAGAAATTGAAAAAAAATTATATTTATATTGTTGCTTAAGTTTCTATGTTGCAATGAACATTTGAATTGACGTGTGCTTTTTCATTTGAAAGCGCTAGAAATGAAATCTTTAGAGCAAGAATATTGTAAATATTTGTGATATAAAGAATAAAATGAAAAGAGAAAATAAAATTCTTAAATGAAGTTAAGTAAACATGTTCAACTAATGAAATTAGGAACACATAATTTTGCAAGAGTTTGCAAGAGGTGAGTTAGATGTCCATATTGAAGAGAATAGAATATGTGACCTAACCAATCATTTATAACATGTAAATTGCAAGTTCAAAATGGTAATAGTGGAGTATGCATCGACCAATTTTAACCATGCTTGATAGGCCATATAAATATAATTTTTTTACTATAAAACTATAATTTTAATAGGAGTTACACTTATAGATGTTATCTACCTTCACCTTCATCTAGAGAATTTTGAAGGAATTTGAAATTAGCATAGAGGTGACAGGGTTAGCACATTTGAGGAAAACTAAAAATATAATATTTTTGATATTTTCTATGTTTTGAAAAAGTGCATTTTTAGGGGTGTTCAGAGTGGAATTTGGGGTTGAAAGTATCATCCATCACTCGGCATGGTGATTATAGATAGAAATTAGATCTCTTGAAGACCTTTCGAATGATATGTGTCATTACAAATTTTGAGCAAAAAGCAAAAAGTTATGACCCCATGAAGTTGGGGTAAGAGATGCAAAAGTTGCATAGTTTCTGCAATGTCCGCGGGCTCTTTTCCTTCAAACTCCTTAAATTTTTAATGTGTTCTCACTATAGATAGTGTCAAGTATTAGTTGCATCACATAATTTTTGAAGGCTAGAAGGAAGGAAACACTCAAGAACTCCTACTAGTATGCCACTTGTCGACACCTCTGAGATTCAAGTGTCTCGGCATGATATTTCCCCTATATTTGAGTTCTTTGAGGAGACTATTAGAAATAGGAAATACTGAGAAGGAAGTGAATCATTATTTCACAAATTTTTACTCTTGCCCACTTAAGGATATATGTAATTAACATGCAAAGTGCATAAGAAAATAAACTAAATAAAAAAGACAAATATATAGTAAAAAAACTCATAACATCATCATTGTTCTCAAGGGAACCTTGGCTAAGGGAAAACCCTGCTGGGGATGGTACCTATTGCCACTCAAATAATTTCTATTCTATTTTTGTGCAACAATTTTTGGCCTTTGTCAAAGTTCAAGTTGTAAATTGAACCTCAAAATTTGAGCTTAAACTTGCCGGTTCAAGGTTTAAAGTTCAAAACACATTTTTCCTAAGAGCGTCATGTAAAAGTAGTGTCATGACAATATAGGTTAATTGGTAGTGGTCGCGTGTTCTTTTGTAATGGGTATATTGAAATTTGAACTTTGAACCCTCTCTTTTATGGTTCAAAGTTCACATTTCAATATGCACTTTGACAACTTTGTACTGAAACCTTCCACGTCAATGCTTTAGTGTCACAGTTCACTAAAATTCTGAGCTTGTCATAAATTCCCTAGGGGTCCACCATAGTTGTAAAGTGTGTGCTTAAAGTAAAGCATCATGAATCTTGTACTTTGAACCCAATACTTATGGTTCAAGGATCAAATTTTGAGATGTAATAATACCAAAATAAGAAGTTGCTAGCCAAATCCTCACATAATGACATTGAAATGATTGATTGGACTAGAAGAGTGGTGCCAACTCAGCTCAAGTGATTTCCTTGCCAAAATGGAACATGTGTAATTTAGGTTGTTAGCAGTTATTGTGGTGGAAAAATTTATTGTGTTGCAGTTCTCTTGAGTTGATGGGAATCAAAGAAAGTGTGTATATTTATTTTCTCTCCCCTTTTGTCTCTTCATTTTGTTTTTATTATCTTTTAGAGGCATCATGGAGCGGTGAGGTAAAATTATTAAGCAGCAGAAAAATGGTGAGTTTTACAATAACCTTGGCCCTATGTTTCCTTTATCTTCTTCATTTTAAAAGCAAAGAGCTGGGTTCCTTTCTGCATTCGTCCAAGTGTTCATAGGAATTTCACAAAATTTTGTTTCACCGTGTCTTCTTCCAAAGTAAAGCTTGTAAAGGAGAATAAATTTTCTCCTATCAGTAGCTACCAACCTGAAATGAGAAATAGACTGATAGTGGACAATGATATTAGAGAGATTGTGCAAAGGTTGAGAAAAATAGAAGGTGAAGCCATAGCTACCAGGATTGTAGAGAGGGGTCTATTGGGAGCAGCTGGTTTTCCTAAAGTATTTCCGTGTCCATCTAATTATTGATGAAATTTCATAACATGTATAATAGGTCTGAGAGATGTATCAATACTCGAAGTGGTGAAGTTATAGTGAATATAAATAGAGAGGTAATAGTGGCTGCGTTTAAGATTCCATCAACAGAGGTTTATGGGGATTGGAGTATTGAAAAGGCCATGGCAAATTTTAATCAAAATAAGAGGGAATATAGAAACAATATAGCTAGGGATTGGCTTTTAAACCATGAAAAAGGAGGATCTCACTACCTAGGCCCCTCAAGAAGTACCATTTTTTCAGAGTGCTAAGAGATACAACAATGATGTTAAATAGAGTAAAAGGTAATGCCGTAGATACCAATTGGGAAGAATGGATGTACATTTTTGTGTAAGCCATTTTAGACATGAATAATGTTGTTGATTGGGCTGAAACTATAGCAAAGTAGTTGCATGGGAGTTTATCTCAACTAGCCTTGATTTCAAATTTCTATATGTCTTCATATCTCTTTTATATCCTTTCTCTCTATAGAATTTGGGATGATTTACCACATGAAGAATGGAATAGTAGCATGACTATTTATGAGTATCATCCCCTGTTGTAGAAAAAAAGAAATCCTACATATTTAAAAAAGGTACAAGAGACCTTTATGTCTAAACTCATCTTTGAGTTAAGAGGAAAATCTAGTTGCATGATGTCTGGAGAAGCTATGGAGTTTGTTAATATTTATGGCAGATTTTATATACAATTCCCTATTTTTAGTTATTTGAGAGTGGGAGGTTTCAATGATGCTCAGGTCTGAAACTTCCTAGGTATTGTTTAGACAAGTGTATTTTACTAAAGGTAGGGAAGCAATTGCTAATGGTAGAAAAGAAGTATAGGGTTAAAAGAGGTAGTGGTGCCTTCTTTCAATTATAATTGGAGCATTATAGGTTCAGGTTAATGTAGCATTTTTCTTTCTTAATAAATGAACTGAAGGAACTGAATCTTCAACTATACCATGCTAGGAACTATTATGACAACAAGGGTTTTGAGGAGAATTATTTCAGAGTTGATGTTATGTTCCTACATCAACTAGACTTGGAAGACTTCTGGGATGATTGCACATATGAAGTTGAAGTCACAAGAAGACTATGCTCTAGGTTTTCTCTAAGGAAAATTATTTCTTTAAAACTTCCTTTCAAAATTAAAAACATAAAGGATGAAGATGAATGTGTATTAGAATTAGCATGCATGGGGTCAAGCGCAGAAGTGGTAACTAGAAAATTTGATTGGACTGAAGAGGAGGAGGAAGATATAAGGTCCTTAGCTAAAGATATTTTCAAAAGGACAGAAAAATGGCCCAAATATTAATGGAAGAAGAATTAGGCAACCCCTATGTTGAAAACTAGAAGAAGTCTGAGAATTCCAAAAATTGAACCTTCCCCTATCTCAAGTAACATAATTGAACCGTTGTTGTTTGTAGGTAACACAGATCCTCTAGAAGCCCCTAATATTGAAGATTTAGAATTAGTTCATGGTGGCATGGTAAATTTTACCACACAGAGAAGTAAAATAAATGAGAAAGTGGATTAAACTTTTTGCATTAATCTTTATTTAGACAAAGAGGAACCCAGTGTAAAGCAATTCAAGAGACTAAAAAGAAGAAAACCTCCAACCATAGATTCAACATCAATAGGAGTTAGTGGGAATCCATGTCAGCAGGACCTAATCATTCCAAAAAACCCAGGCACTGACATCTCCTTACAGAATGCAAGCCAAAAGACTCTGAACTGGCTGGACTTATCTGTGAAAAAGAAGAGGAACATTGTTCCTACCTTAATTCCTATTGGAGACTTAGTCAGTAAGTATCTCAAAAAGTCTCCAAGGTCTAAGAAGCTGAAGACATAATCTATGGTAGATGTAGACCCAAATACAGGTCATCAGGTCACTGAAATATTCAAGTCTAATTCTGATAAAGCTAGTGCCAAGGTCATTGAACAAAATTTTAATGTAGAGAAAATAGACCTAGGGATAGATTTTCGGGCAGCAAACTTGAAGATTTTGAACTCTATGAACAAAAAGATAAATCATTGAGTGCTAAAAGATGTTGAAGATAAAGAAAAAATGAGACAATCTCTATGTGAGATGGCTGAATACATTAAATAGTTACAGAACCCTGTTCCTCAACCTCTAGCAATAGTCCCTTTGAATCTAGATGTCAAGTTTCAAGATAATCAAGAATTTCTTGACCAAGCTCACAAAGAAATGTCTCTGTCTAAGGCACTTTACAATTGGATGGAAGAGGTTGGTGAAAAAGTCACTTATTTTGTACGGGTTTATGAAGATATAACCAAGAGGTCTTCATCTCTGGTATTTTTTGTTGAAGCTAATATTAAACTATGGGAAGGGAAGAGAGATGACTTGTAAATAGAGATAACTAACCTAGATAAGGCTTTGGTCTATGGTGTAGACAAGTTCTTAAATGAAAAAATAATACTTGACATTGATGCTTGTCTATTATTTTATTGTGAAAGTTAATGAGGAGTTGTGATGTACACTTTTTGATCAAGGTATTGAGGAATCTAGACAAATTCTGAAGGTGCTAGCCTATGTTGAAGAGGTCCTCAACAACCATATCAATTGCCTCTACAATCTGGTGAAGAATAAAATTAAGATTGGAATTAATGTAGCAAAAATGTGGGAATCCTTCGTAGAAAAGGTACAGGGGTTGAAAGATGCTAAAGAAATCACAGCTCATGATTTCTTAGTTATAGCTTGAATACAATCATTGATAATCCTCAATGATGAATAAACAAAGACTCTAGAGTGGTAGCTAGAACAATTGCAAAACTGTAACTGTATCTAGGAGCAGATGCTCAATCTAATTTCTTCACTAAAATAAGTGGTGCTTGAGAAATTCATGGTGGCTTTTGAGGAGTGGAGTTCCACATGCAAATTACCTAATGCTACCACCAGTGCAGATGCCGAGAAAATCCAATTAGTCAATTAGTCTCTAATAGAATGGTTCTAAGTGGTTTATGATTTTAGTCTCATTTTCGTTTAATAGACTTTTAGTTATGAAAATCATAAGGCCTTGCATGGCTGTATATTAATTTTTGAGTGACCTTGAAAGGGTTGGTTCACTTGTTTCAGAAAGTTAATTATTTTGATATTTAATGCAAGTACTTTAGAGATGAATGGTTTATTTTGAATTGGAACATATGATATAATATCAGTTGACTTATAGAAGATAATAGTATTTCTCTCGGATCGGTTGGTCTAGATGTTGCATGTATTTTAAATTTAGTTGAAATTGGATGCATGTTGTTATAATATGTAAATATGTTCTATGGTCATTTTTCCATTCTTCACTTTATTTAAGTATCTGTTGAATCTATCATTTTCGAAATGTTTTTCAGATAATCTTAGTTAGTTGCCTTAGATGAATGTCGATCTTTGTTAGAGCAATAAATCTTTCTAAAGTCATTTTACATGAAAAGCTTAAAATCCTTTCTTACTTTTGGGTCAAAAGTATATATATTCTTATCATTTTCATTCTTTTCGAATAAATGGATTGTCAAGAGTGATTTTTATATAAGCTAGTTGCTCCTTTAATCGCAAAGAGTTTAGTTGTGAGTGACTAACTCAACTATTGTAATAGTTTTTCCTTCTGCTTGGGTAAGAGAGTTCAAGGATAGTTATAATTTTGATAAGAAGGAAAATTTGTACACCAATAGATTTTTGGCGACTCTACTAGAGAGTCTAACAAGTAGACCAATCCCAAATATTTTATTCAATATTAATCATGGTACTTCCTGTTGATATAATTCCTAGTCATCAAGAGCTTCCCATAGTTTTATAACCCAACCTTCACTTCTCTAATACCCAAGAAGATATAATTTTTGATCTTAATGTAGTCACTTGGAACTGTAGAATGAGTGGTCCTTAGTATTAGCAAGTGAGATTGGTCATTAAAGAGGAAGAGGAAATTGGAGAGTGGTTAAGAGGTTTACCTATAGCGCAAGGAGCTGCTATAGTGGATAGAGCATTTCAAAGGCCTTAAGGTTAGGTCTTTCTTTATATATTTATGTTTCAGTTTTGTTCAGTAAGCTGGTAGAGAAGAGGTACACAAGAGGTGATAAAGAGAAAGGTTTGGTTGACAAAGATTTTGAAGCCCTAAAGTGTTTGGAGTTCACCCCTAATATCTCTATGAGAAGAAAGGTTTAGAATACTAGTAGATCATCTTCACCTACCAAGTTCACCTCAACTATTTGTGGTTTTCAAGCCCTCACATTGTCTGGTACATTGGTCCCAAAACCAATGTAGCTATTCACCTTTTTGTTCAAACTTTGACTAAAGCCACTGCAAATTGGTTTTATCTTTTTCCCAATTGTTCTATTAGAACTTGGAATGCCATGAGAACATCCTTTGAGGCTCGTTTCAAATCTATAGATCATGAAGATTCTTTATTATTACAACTCTCATAATTAAATAAGGAGAGGCATTAACCAATGTGACAATTTATTGCCAAGTTCAATAAACTCTTGTAGAAAAAATTCCAAATGCTCATTGTCCAAGTAATGAGAAAGGAAAAGGATTCTTTGTAAATGATATGCCTCTAGATATCAATTTTCATCTAAGACGAGGTAGGGTGGTGGACTTGGCAGGTGCTCAATCATTAGCATGGGAACTTGAAGATGATATGATAACTGCCAGTAAATGGAGAAGAGAGGTACAAACTCCAAATAGTCAAGCATCTACATCTTGATATGTTGATCCTAATGTACAAAGTCTCGTCAATGACATAATTACCCTTCAATAATGATTATTGAAGCCCACTTGTACTCCATATCAAGATATTCCTAGGAGGTATGGAAACCAAGGAACTTGAAATTATGGAAAGTAGTCAAATGCTTTACCACATCAACTGAGACTTCAGATTGAAGCACCTCCTACTAAAAGTAACATGTGTATATTTCATTTGACTAATGAGCATGTTGGTGATTCTTTCCCTAAGATGGTGTGGTATAAACAAATGGAAGCCAACAAAGAAACCATTCTGGAAATCCTGGGTAATGAAGAGAACTCCAGAGGACCTAGCAACTCTGTGAGTTACTATCTTGAGTATGAGTCTAATTCAGACCAAGGTGGTGACATTATTACAACTCTGGAGGAACCTTCATGTTTGGTGCTTACTCAAGGTTGACAAGGTGGAAAAATTAGCAGTTGTGCTTCATATCCTTTCCAAGGAAAGAATGATAAAGAACCAATGAGTCAAACTAGTAGGAGTGCAAAAACTCCATGGAGTGAAGTTCTAGTAGGAGTAAAAATCCTTAAAACATTAAAATTTGAGCCCACTTTTGATTTCATAGAATTTTGTAAGTCATCTAAAATCCAAATATCTCTTGCTGAATATTTGAAATCAAATCCTGGTGATATAGATAAAATGGTGGTTTATGTGAAGGGTTCCTCTCTTGTTGTGCATTCCAGTCAAATAAATATTGTATCCACTAGTGAGATCCCTATAGATCCTAAGATTAAATAGCCTGAAGTTAAGGAACCTATCATCAACCTCAAATCTTTGGGATCCTCTCATGTAATAGGAAAACCTGAGCCTTTCTATGTGTCATTATTCATCCATAGTCATACACTTAGCAATTTCATTATAGATTATGGAGCCTCCGATAACATCATGCCCTCCTTAATAGAAAAATCCCTTGATTTTATTTGAATAAAAACTTTTGGTAGGTGCTACTCTATGGATTCTAAGCAGGTTCCTTTGCTTAGCCAAATCAAAGATGCCTAAGTTACATTAGCATATTTCCCCGATGAGAGGCTCAAGTTGACCATCTTAGTTGCTGGCATACCAGCTAGTTATTGTATGCTCTTGAGCAAGACCTTTTTTAGAAATCTAGGTGGTGAGATCAAATTAGACTAGTCTCAGGCTATCAATCCTATTGGAGATAAGAAGGTCACTTTACAACTTGAGACCAAGTGTAAATACACTATTTTTCCCTCTGAAATCCTAAGTCTCAAATCTTGTATCAAGAAATAGATTTTTTCAACTATTTTATCATGCCAAAAATTTATGTCATAGATGAAAAATGTATTGATAATGAAGAGCTTTGGACTTTGGAATTTGATGGGAGTTGTTCATCAACTGGTTCAGGTGCTAGGGTGGTTTTAATTTCTCCAATTGAAGAAAAATTCCCTTATTCTTTCAAAAATTCCCTTATTAAAATGTTGAGAGAAAAAGGAGATGCTAAGTTAATTGTAAAACAAGTAAGAGGGAAATATGCAGTGAGAAATGAAAGGATGAAGTACTATAGGAACAGAGTCTAGGATGAAATTGAAGGATTAAAAGCATTTTCAATTGAATCCATACCTAGAGAACTGAACTAAAGAATGAAGTGGGTGAGGAAGTTCCTATTTATTTTATGAGTATACCTGTAACGAAACATGAACTGAAGTATTCACTAACAGAAAAGAAAGCCTTTGTGGTGGTCAAAGCGGTCAAACAATTTTAGTATTACATTTCACATCCCCACTCCACTATATTTGTTCCAAATTCTACTAATAAGAGTATCCTAACTCAACAAGAGGAGTCCATGAATAAAAGAGCCAATTGGGTGACAAAATTTCAAGAGTCTGATTTGGAAATTAAACCTACCAAGTTTTTCAGAGGTTAAGGCCTCTACAAGTTGATCATTGAAAATGATATGGCTCCTAAAGATGGCATCCCCTTATCCTTGTTTATAGGATTGAAAGATACATGGTTTTCAAATGTAGCTTATTATCTCACCTATGGAGAGTGTCCCACTCACCTCACAGCAAAAGAGAAAAGGAATTTCAAGATTAAGGTGGCCAAATATGTCATAGTGGATGATATTATGTATAAGAGAGGCCTGGATAGGATGTTTCTCAGGTGTGTAGATGAAGATACTTTAATCATTCCATAATGAAGCATGTGGTGGACATTTCTCATCTATGATAATAGCTTTCAAGATATTGAGGAATTAATATTATTGGCCTGGGATGTTTAAAGATGCATACAAATGGGTTGCACAATGTGAGAAATGTAAGTTATTTTCTGGTAAGCCACATTTAGCTGCTTTTCCCTTAAGGCTAGTGAATATTGAAGAACCATTCAAGCAGTGGGGTTTAGACTTTATAGGACCAATAAATCCCCCATCAAGCATTTTTCATACCCATATCTTAATAGCTATAGACTATTTTACTAAATGGGTAGAAGCTATTACAGTGAGGAAAACCACTTCAAAAGTGGTTTGTTCATTTTTAAAAGAAAACATCTTGGTAAGATTTTTCATTACTATGAAAATTGTAGTTGATAATGCACAAAATTCCTCCTCTCAAGAGATGCAACTTTTCTATTATGATAATGGAATTTAACTATCACACTCATCTGACTATTTTCCCCAAGGTAATGGGCAAGCTGAGTCTACTAATAAAAACCTGATCACCATTATGAAGAAACTGGTGTGTGAAAATTCCAAATATTGGCACAAAAGACTATCTCAAGCCCTTTGGGCTGATCATACTTATCCCAAGAGTGCTATAGGTATGACTCTATTTGAACTGGTCTATGGAGTAGAAGCTCAACTTTCCTTACCTTTAGAGCTTGGAGCAACAAAATTGTAGAGAGTGATTGAAGACCAAGCTTTCACTAATGGATTGGATAAAAGAATCATGTACCAGAGCAAGATCCAAGAAGAAAGAGAAGAGATGGTAAACCGTATAGCACTGCATCAAGCATGGGTGAAGAAGATTTTTTACAGGAGGGCCAAGCCCATAAAGTACATGGAGAATGAAAAGGTTTTACTATGGGATAAGAGGATGGAATCTTGAGGTGCTCACAACAAATTTGAATCCTTCTAGAAAGGGCCTTCTAAAATTAGTCAAGTTCTAGGAACCAATTCATTCAGACTCAGGTACACAAATGGAATAGTAATTCCCTTGTCTTATAATGGACAAGATCTAAAGCTTTTTGAGTTATAGTTAAGTTCAGTGGTCCTTTGTAAAAAAATTTTGCTGTGCTTTAGGTGAGTTGGATGTGTTGTAGTTTAGTCTAGTGCAAAACTAGATATATTGGATCTATTGTTTAGTCCCTTAAAGTCCTAATCCCTAGTTGAAACCACCTGTTGTGAATCAAATAATTTTTGTTCTACTTTTGCACAACAATTTTTGGGATTTATCAAACTTCAAGTTGTAAATTGAACCTTGAACTTTGAACTTGAACTTACTGATTCAAGGTTCAAAGCTCAAAATGCATTTTTCCTAAGAGCGTCATGTAAAAGTAGTGTCACGGAAATATAGGTTAATTGGTCACGATCACGTGCTCTTTTGTAATTGGTAAATTGAACTTCAAAATTCAAACCCTCTCTTTTATGGTTCAGAGTTCACATTTCAATATGCTGTTTGACAACTTTGTATTGAAACCTTCCACATTAAGGCTTTAGTATCATAGTTCACAAAAATTCTGAGCTTGTCATAAATGTCCTATGGATCCACCATTGTTGTAAAGTGTTTTATTAAAGTAAAGCATCATGAATATTATAGTTTGAACCCAATACTTATGGTTCAAGGATCAGATTTTGAGATGTAATAATACCAAAATAAGAAGCCACTAGCCAAATCCTCATATACTCACATTGAAATGATTGATTGGACCTGAAGAGTGGTGCCAGCTCAGCCCAAGTGATTTTCTTACAAAAATGGAATGTGTGTAATAGGTTGTTAGTACTTATTGCAATAGAAAAATTTATTTCATGGCAGTTCTCTCAAGTTGATGGAAATCGAAGCAAGTGTGTATATTTATTTTTCCTCCCCTTTTTGTCTCTTCATTCTATTTTTCTTATTTTTTGGAGGCATCTTGGAACAGTGAGGTAAAATTATCAAGAAGCAAAAAAATTGTGATTTTTACAATAACATTGGCCCTGTGTTTCCTTTAGCTTCTTCATTTTAAAAGGAAAGACCTGGGTTCCTTACTGCATTCATCCAAATGTTCATAGGAATTTTGCAAAATTTTGTTTCACTGTGTCTTCTTCCAAAGTAAAGCTTGCAAAGGAGAATAAATTTTCTCCTATCAATAGTAGCCTAACTGAAGTAAGAGACACAGTGATAGTGGATGATGATATTAGAGAAATTGTGCAAAGGTTGAGAAAAATAGAAGGTGAGGCCATAGCTACCAGGATTATAGAGAGTGTTCTGTTGGAAGAAGTTAGTTTTCCTGAAGTATTTCCATGCCCAAAATTAGTGATGGAATGTCGTAATAGGTATAATAGGTCTGAGAGGTGTATCAATAATGGAAGTGGTGAAGTTTTGGTGAATATAAATAGAGAGGTAATAATGGATACATTTAAGATTCCATCCATAGAGGTCTATGGGGATTCGAGTATTGAAAAGGCCATTGCAGATTTTGACCAAAATAAGAGGGAATATAGAAACAACATAGCTAGGGATTGGTTGTTTAACCCTGAAAAAGAAGGATCCTGCTTACCTAGGCCCCTTAGGAAGGACCATTTGTTAAGAGAGGTAAGAGATATAACAATGATGTTAAACAGAATAAAAGGTAACCCCATAGATACTAATTGGGAAGACTGGATGTACATTTTTGTTTAAGCCATTTTAGACGTGGGTAATGCTATTGATTGGACTAAAATTATAGTTATTTGAGAGTGGGAGGTTTTGGTGATGCTCCTCTAGAACTTCCTAGGTGTTATTTAGACAAGTGTATTTTACTCGACATAGGGAGATAGTTGCTAATCATGGAAAAGAAGTACAAGGTTAAAAGAGGTACTAGTTCCTTCTTCCCATTAGAATTGGGGAATTGGCAGTTCAGGTTAATGCATGATTTTTCTTTCTTGATAAATGAGCTGAAGGAAATGAATCTTCAACCATACCAGGCTAGGAACTATTATGACAACAAGGGTTTTGTGGAGAATCATTTTAGAGTTTATGCTATGTTCCTACATCAACCAGACTTGGAAGACTTCTGGGATGATTGCACAGATGAAGTTGAAGTCAGAAGGAGATTGTGCTCCAAGTTTTCTCTAAGGAAAATTGTTTCTTTAAAACATCCTTTCAACATTAAAAACATAAAGGATGAAAATGAAAGTGTATTAGAATCATAATGCATGGGGTCAAGTGTAGAAGTGGTAACTAAAAAAGTTGATTGGAATGAAGAGGAGGAAGATATAAAGTCCCTAACTAAAGTGGTTTTCAAAAGGATAGAACAATGGCAAAAATCTCATGAAAAGAAGAATCATGCAGCCCC
Source organism: Chamaecyparis obtusa (assembly GCA_027943335.1). Taxonomy (NCBI): domain Eukaryota; kingdom Viridiplantae; phylum Streptophyta; class Pinopsida; order Cupressales; family Cupressaceae; genus Chamaecyparis; species Chamaecyparis obtusa. Next base: position 65,809 of record BSBK01010307.1, on the reverse strand, counting down.
TACATTAAAAACCAAAAGAAGTCTGAGAGTTCCAAAAATTGAACCTTCCCCTAGCTCAACTAACAAAATTGAAGCATTGTTGTTTGCAGGTAACATAGATCCTTTAGAAGCCCCTAATATTGAAGATTTAGAATTAGTTCCTGGTGGCACAATAAATTTTACCAAGTGAAGAAGTAAAATAAATGAGAAACTAGATTCAACTTTCTACATTATTCTTGATTTAGACATAGAGAAACCCAATGTAAAGCAATTCAAGTGATTCAAAAGAAGAAAAGCTCCAACCATGGATTAAGCATCAGCAAGATTTAGTGGGAATATAGGTCAATAGGACTTGATCACTCCAAACAACCTAGGCACTGACATCTTATTATGAAATGTAAGCCCAAAGACTTTGAACTAGCTAGACTTATCTATGAACAAGAAGAGGAGCATTATTCCTGCTTCAATTCCTATTGGAGACTTAGTCAATAAGTATCTCAGAAAGTCTCCAAGGTCTAAGAAGTTGAAGATAGAATCTATGGTAGATGTAGACCCAAATACAAGTAATTTAGTTGCTGAAATATTCAAGCCTAATTCTGATAAGGCTAGTGTCGAGGTCACTGAATAAGATTTTGATGTAGAGAGAATAGACCAAGGGGTAGCTTCCAGGGTGGTAGACTTGAAGATTTTGAACTCTACAAACAAAATGATCAATCACCAAGTATTGAAAGATGTAGAAGACAAAGAAAAATTTAAACAAGCTTTGTGTGAGATGGCCAAATACACTCAGCAGTTGCAGAACCCTATTCCTCAACATCTAGAAATGGTCCCTCTAAATCTGGATGTCAAGTTTTTAGATAATTAGAAATTTATTGAGAAAGTTCATAAAGAAAGGTCTCTCTCTAAGGCATTTTATAGTTGGATGGAAGAGGTTGGCAAAAAGGTCACTTATTTTGCACGAGCTTACGAAGATATAACCAAGAGGTCTTCCTCTCTGGTATTTTTTGTTGAAGCTTATATTAAACTTTGGGAATGAAAGAGAGATGGCTTGTAAATAGAGATAACTAACCTGGACGAGGCTTTTTTCTATGGTATACACAAGTTCTTAACTGAAAAAAAATTACCTGATGCTGATGTCAGTCTATTATTTATTACTAAAGTTAATGAAGAGTGGCGATGTATACTTTTCAATCAAGGTATTGTGGAATCCAGAAACTTTTTGAAGGTGCTAGCTTGTGTTCAAGAGGTCCTTAGCAACCATATTGATTTCCTATACAATCTAGCCAAGAATGAAATTAAACTTGGAATTGATGTAGCAAAAAATGTGGGAATCCTTCATAGAAAAGGCACAGGGGTTGAAAGGTGCTAAAGAAATGGTAGCTCATGATTGATCAATTATAGCTTAAGTGCAATCATTGAAAATCCTTGGTGATGAACAAATAAAGACACTAGAGACCAAGTTGGAATAGTTGCAAAACTATAAGTGTATCTGGGAGCAGAGGCTTGATCTAATTTTTCACCGAACCAAGTGGTTCTTGAGAATTTTTTTGCGGATTTTGAGGAGTAGAGTAACACACATAAACCAGCTGATGCTACCACCAGTGCAGATGCTGAGAAAAGTAAATCAATCATTTAGTCCCTAATAGAGAAGTTGTAAGTGATTTAGGGTTTTAGTTTAATTTTTCTTTAATAGACTTATAGCTATGAAACTATTCGGGCCCTGCATGGCTATATATTAATTTTAAGTGACCTTGAAATGGTCAATTCTCTAGTTTCAAAAACTTAATTATTTTGATATTTACTACAAGTGCTTTTGAGATGAATCGTTTATTTTGAATTGGATATAATATCAGTTGATTTATAGCAAATAATAGTATTTCTCTTGGATCAGTTGGTCTAATTGTTGCATGTATTTTAATTTCAGTAGAAATTGGATGCATGTTGTTATAATCTATATATATGTTCTATTGTCATTTTTCTATTCTTCTCTTTATTTCAGTATCTATTGAATCGATCATTCTAGAAATATTTTTTAGATAATCTTAGTCAGTTGGCTTAGATGAATGTGGATCTTTCTTGGAGCAATAAATATTTCTAAAGTAGCTACTCAAGATTGATTTTTATGTAAGGTAGCTGCTCCTTGAATCATAGAGACTTTAGTTGTGAGTGACTAACTCAACTGTTGTAATAGTTTTTCCTTCTTCTTGGGTAATAGAGTTTGACAATAGTTATAATTTTGATAAGATGGAAAATATATACACCAACAGTACCCACAAATGATCCACTAATCAAAATTATTTGGTTAAAGATATTGACCCTGTTAGGACTCTATTACATCCACATAGTGTCTTTGTTCTTGTTAGAGGTCTTTAGACCTTGTTAGAATCCTCAACCTTGTTAGGAGTTGGTATTATAAAATTTGAATGTATTAAAGATGAGCCCAGTTCCCAAACATGCAATATACAATAATAATTTTCAATACAAAATATATAATACAAAAACCTTTTAGTACTGCTGAATATCCTCAATGTTATGATCTATTTTTGTAGGCTCTTGACAATGTTTCTATTAGTTCGCACTGATATGATCATATATCAAATTTTGCATAATATAACATCAATACATCAGTTCAAAATCTTTTTACACCTTCGCATTAGTCTCATGCATAACTTCACATAACATTATATTCTCCTTTATACAACCTATCTCAAATATAGCTTATCAGTTAGCTTCCATGTTATCAAATAATAAAATCGACATCTAAGAGTGCAAGACTATACAACCTATCTCAAAGATACACTAAGTAGTGGACATTGTCCATAAGATGTTATATGAACTATTTTAAGATTAGGATAGGCAAATTTACCATATGGCGTCTTTGATGAAATACATTCCTCCAGTTGATTATGCACATTACTAATCTTGAAGGTTAGGTTCTCTCTGAGTAATGCAAACCTTTTCAAATTTATTTCTTTTTTTATTTTCTAATAGCCTTATCTCATCATGTATTTTTCTCACTTTCTTCTTAGTATCAGTGATCTTCAAGCTAGGATTTTTTAGCTCATTCCCTATGACTTGTACTTCTGCTTCTTTATTCTTCATCTTCTCATAAATATATGAGATATGATTGTGTGACAATGTACAATGACTATACAATGTTCTTCCTCTCTCCAAACATTTCATCAACTCCTTAATGAAAACATCAAGGTTGTCTAGATGATTCTTAATGTTTTGACAAGTGGATTGAAATAACTATGCATCATGAAGTGTTTGTCATTTCAATGATGGAATATCAGATAAAGTAGTGAACTCACTGTCAAAATATTTTATTACCTCTCTTTCTTTTTAACTTGTGAATCAACTTCACTAACTTGAGTAGATATAACACCTTAAACCTTATTTGTCACCTCAAATAGCAATCCTTCTAGGCTCTTTACTTTCTTGTTCTTTCCAATTATCTTATTTATGGATGAGATCAACTCTATTTGATCATCATCTTCAACTTCATCTCCCAAACTTTTTAATACTGACTCAATGGATGACTTTTATGAGCTTTCTACTATGACCTTTTGTGGTGTTACTATTTGAATGTTCCATGGTAAAATATTTGTAGTCTTTACCTCTTTACCTTTACCTTGTTCCTCTCGCATTTCTTGTATAGTGACTCCTATTTGTGTCTTCTCTGATGCCTTTATTTCCGCTTGCTTATCCTCTCTCATTTCTTCTTCAACATCTTCTTCCTTATCTTCTTTCTTATTTTCTTCCTCATCTTAATTCTCATTTTATTTCTCATTCACCATTTATCAAAAATTTCTAACATTCTCTCCTTGATCTTCGAAAGAATCTTCTTCCCTATAGATGGTGATGCTAGTGCCTTCTTGGACTCATGATTTAGGGCTTCCATATAGATTTAAAAACAAATTATTTCCAAATCTTTCAAACTACTTTCAATATGCACTGGCTAGCTCTCTAAAACTCTTATAAACTCATGAATGATCAAATGATGTTAATAAACCTCTTTTCTCTATCAAATCCTTCAAGACATTTTCATTACATCAATTGCAGAAGTGTGTTCATGGCAAAAAGTTGGTCCTGGTGAAATGCAAACTTCTTTTACTTCATATGTTCGCATACATGCTCAGAATTTCATGCGCTCTTAACCATAGGTTCCATACATCACTTACTATCACATATCAACTTTGAAACACTTAATTCAAACTTGGCTAAACTCTATGCTTCTTTGGTGCTTAATTTGATGCTAAATTCATGATATTTTGATGCTTCAATAGTTTGAGATGGGTTCAAAATTGATTTCAACTTGCTCTCAAATGCTTCACCTAACTAAATTTCTAATATTGTGGATACACTTTCTTGATCTTTTTCTTTGACAAATATAACTTCTTCCATGTTACTACTATTTTCCTTTTGACTATTCTTGATATCAATATTTTTGGGTATGTGCAAGATCATGAGGGGCCAAAAAGTGGTGATGTGAAAAATATTCACTTTTCACTCGTCCAAAAGCGCATGAAAATGCTTGTTGACTTTTTAGTAGACCTGCATGTTAGTAAACCTGGGAAAACTTGACACCAAAGCATAGGCCTAATTAGGTACTCGATACAATATCGGTTACCCGATATCATATCAAGTACCTGATATGATATTGGGTAACTGATATCTATGGCATAAATCTGAAACCCATGACCCCTTTTCTTCATTTCTTTTCACATTTTTTCTTGCTAAAACGGCTTGATATATCATATACCCGATATATTTTTAGGTATATGATTTTGGCAACAACAAATTTGACTCCCAACATATTTGATAAGTAAATTATTTGTATATTTTTATTATTTTATTTCATTTTCATGCTAAATGTAGCTTTTTTTGTTGAAATATGGTTTTGTATTTATATTTGTAATAATATATGAAATTAGATTTAAATTTAGATTTGTTTTTTATTTAATCAGGCATGGCTAACAACAATGAAGAAAATAAACCTCCTGCACCAAATAACGATCCCGAAAATAATCCCCCATATCTAAACCCTAAATCTTTACAAGATTTGATACAAGAAAATTTGAACACAATACGAGGTTTCCAAAACACGTATCAAAATATACCTACATTAGGTCCCATGTTTGCCACACTAAATACAATTATTGAAAATATTGACACACTCACGTAGCAACATAATGCTTCTCTTCTTTGGTGTGATGATATGCACACCCAATTTGATGACGGACTTGACCATGATGGGATTGCGGCCCTTAATATAAGTAAGGAAGATATAGCCATCCTTTTTGTTGATCCTCAAACTGGAATACAAGTTGACCCTATTGGCACCTAAAAAAAATTTCATGGTTATATCCTTTTTTCTCTGGTCTCTGCAAATGTTTTTGTTGTTCCCGGCTTGAAAACCTAGGTCAATTTTCATATTTATATCCGTTACAAGAAAAAACCCTAGTTTACCCCGGCTGAGTTATATTTCCTCATTACCTTTTTGGGCCACTTAAATTATTTTTAATGCATGTGCACTTTTCTTCTCGGTCAATCACTTGTTTGCTAAGTCCCCCAATGGTTAGCATTGTTATTTAATGAATATGTGACAATGTTAACGTAATCTCTTATTTCTTGGTAGTTATGTATTAGTATTCAGCAACACAACGAGTAGCAGTTACCTTTTGCTTCAGTCGCTAAGTCATGTAATGGTGGGCCTTCTTCATAATAGATAATATGTGTGGACCTATGTTAGTAGGATGCTAAGGTGTCAATCGGTTATTGGCTGCTAGGTAGTGACATGGAATTTGATGCTGGGCCCGGTTTTCAGTTACTTTTAGATCAACGGCTTGCATAAAACTGCAAGGAATATTCTTCCTCTATCAGATCATGCAACGTCCATTGATTTGGCATTAGACCAAAAAGGATTGCAGTGGGTCCATTTTCCAGCTGTGCGTAAATGGTAGTTTTTTTATTAGACAAGCACAATGAGTTGGACATTCTATTAGTGGGACCTGGTCCTCAGTAGATTCAAGATCTATGGTGGGTGTATAATCTTAAAGAATCTCCTGAGCCCTTAAGATCTTGCACTGACCGTCTAATTTTCCAACAAGCTTATGTTGACGTCACAGTGGGTCCGATGTGCTACACGGTGATGACATGCTTAATTTCTATTGGACAAGAAATATGATGTGGATATGTTGTCATTGGGGCTAGATTCTTTAGGTGGCAGAAAGGAGAAGATCTACGGCTAGCATATAATCTCATAGAATATTTTGGCTCATGAGGGCATGAGACTAACTGTCGATTTAGAATTTGATCTCAGTGATACAAAGCTATTAGGTGGGTCCTGTGTCAGTGGTGACCAGGTAGATTTAGTGAGTAATATGATGATAGGTGGCACCACGCGGGCCCATGTGTGGGTCTTACTCTTATGATTCAGCGATTTGGCGACTGAGAAATATCAGTGTTCTCTATATTTGGTAATTTTGATAAGTTTTTCTTTGTTCACTTATTCTCTAAATAAAATGGTGATGTTCTAAGTGTTCTGGAGAATGAGCAAATGAAGTAGTTGTTGAATCTCTAAATTAAATGGTGGTGACATGAAACATTCAGCAAATAGGAGATAGCCTTCAGTCGCTAGTTCTCCAAATGGTCACTAGGGTTAGTTATTTCCTTTGTTCACTGATTCACTGAGTTAAGCTTGGGTTAGGAATTTCTTTTTCAGAATGAGTGATGCCTTGTCATGTGTTCACCAAATGTTAACCTAGGATTCCTATTGGGTTAAATCTGAAGCCCAGGAAAGATGAAAATTGAACAATCATGTTTTAAAGTTGATCTTAGTTTGATTTATGACCGCCGATATGCTATTGGTGCCATAAAGTAGCCATTACTTTAAGAATTTTAATATTTTAAGGGTTTTCCAATGACCGAAGGACTGGTTTTTAATGTTTTAGTGGCTGGATTTGGTAGGAATGCTTTTGTCAACTGTCACGGCATGGTTCAAGGGCTTCGATGATTGATTGCACAAGTTTGTGCCATGAAGGAATGGGCATGTAGTTTCTCAAGGTGTGTTGCAGGTGAAGTGATCAGATTCATAAGTATGGTGTATGCATGATTTTTAGCACAATTTCAGAGAATTATCATAGTTGGAGATCATTCTTAGATATGATCGCTTGGTTTTCTCCCCTGAAATAAATTCATGATTGATCTTGGTTGGTTTGGTGGGTGAAACCGTAACCCTTTCCCTAGTCATCTATAGCTTGTTGCATCCTAACCTGTTTAGGATTCCAAGATGACTAGTGGTATTTATGGTAGCAGTTTTTATTTTTGAAGGGTTCCAGTTTTTGGAAATCTAAGGGGTTCTATTCTTTGGTTCCATAGGGGTTCTTGCTCCTATTTTCTGGAAGGGTCCTATGGCTACTCTGTTATGAGTAATTCTCTTGATTCTAAATGATAAAAATACAAGTTTCCATAGAAGACTTCTCATTTTGGGTCCATGTCTTTGAGTAAAGAGTTTCTCATTGTATGTATTGCTACATTTTTCATGAAATACAATTCAATTTGTGTCTTAGTTTTTGTTATTGTCTCTTAGCCTTGTGTTTGTTCTTGTATGTTTCTATTTGTAAGGCATATAAAACATACTAGTTGTCAGGTAATTACTCTAATTGTTTCATGAGCTTCTTTCAAGGAAAGGATTAAATCCTCATGTGCAATTTCAAGGAATGAACACATCTGTTGAAATTTTGATGATAACAACCTAGGATTGAGAAGATAGTCTGTCAAGCATTCTGTCTAAATTGTATTTAGTTTGCAAGGCATACTACTGTATTTCCTTGAAATTCCTCGATTGATTTATGTTAGACTCTTCTACCCAAAGGATTAGGCACTGGTCTGATTTCTTTTATGCAATTACCTTTCAGTCATCAAGCACAAAATTTTATTATTACCAGTACATTTTTCCTTTTATGTTCATGCACCAAATAGATAGGACTGTCCTTGAAGTCACACAGCTCATAGTTGTTGATTCCTTGAAGAGAGAATCAGAGGTTAACCTTCCTTGAGCTTTTCTCACAAAAAGAAGAAGGATTCATCATCCTTATGCCATTATCATGTTATTACATTAGTAGTTTCATTTGTCATATTCTGCAACAGGGTATTCTAGGTTATTTTCAGAATCATCTTTCATTGAAGTAGATTTGAGTAACATAATAGCATGACAATGAAGACCTAATACACTAATCAAGAGCTTACTTGAAATATAGTAACCTATTCATAGGCAATACTTGCCTGAGTCCTGTGGAGCTCAAAGTAGAAGGAGGATCTTATCCAATCCTCATCAATTAGGCTTTTCTTTCAAACTTGGAGACCTTTTAACTAAGAATCAAGCCAATCCCTTTGCCAAGTTTGACCCCACAAGAAAAATCACTAACAGATTGGCGACTCTGCTGGGGATCTATAAAAAATATTTTGATAAGTTATAGGGTTTAGTTGAGCCAAGGCTCCTATCCTATGCAAAATAGCTAGTTACCATTAGTATTTATATTTCAGGCAAAATTCCCAAATATTTGGGTGGTGACTCAAATGATCTCTGTAGTAGTGCTAGTCATAAAATCATTTACAAGATGAGTTATAGAGGTACTAGGTCTTAGAGAAATAAACATTCTGAAGAAAGATCAAAAGAAGGTTTTCCAAGTACTTCTCAGCCTAGATAGACAACGAGAGGAAGAAAAAATAAGAGTATATTTCATACTCAGAAACATAAAGAGGGTACAAGACAAAAGCCTCAAATCTAGCTTGTTCAGATGAATCAAGAAGGAAATACCTCAGAATATGAGGAGGCTGTTGATTTGGGTTTGAACTAATATGAGGATGAGGTTCAAATAGGAGATGTTGAATCTGAGACTACTCTCCTAGAATCAGAAGAAATTTTTGAAGAAGTTTTTGAATTAGAAAGGAAGATCCAGGAGAAAATTCAAATAAGGTAGAAAAGAGAGAAGGAAAAGGAGGAAAAGATTAGACATGCTATGATCAGAGTAGAGAAATTAAAGAAGCAATTGTTAGATCTTGAAGCCATGAATCAGGTTCCTATGATAGAACAATTAGAAGATCAACCTATTGTCCAACAAATTTATGACATAAGAAATCCTAGGGACAAAGGTAAACAAAAGGCTGTAGGGGTTTCAATAAATGAACCAAATCCTGTAATGAAGTCCCTAGATCAAGAAGCAAGATTAGAGGATGAATTAGAAAAGGCCAAAAGGGAACAATAATTATTGGCAAAGGAGTTAGAAAAGGTAGAGATTGAAGTCACTATAGCTAAAATGAAAAGAAAGATTGATTTCCTTAAGTAGTCTTCTAGACTCACCAATACACTTTCCGCTTCTCAAGCACAAGGAGAAAATGTGTTGAATATTGCCAAAACTTCAGGTATGCCTAAGACTTCTACTATTTCAAATATTCAAACATTCATAGGTGTTGGCCCTTCTCAAGTGGGTCCCATTCATGAGAGGCATAAACAATTGATTTTTATTAGGATTCCTGGTTACCCAAATCCCATCCCTGATAAAATTAGGAAGAAGCTCCCAAAATTCACTGGAAGCAATGCAGTTACTTGTGAAGAACATTTGAAAAGTTTCATTGTTGTAATAGATGATTACAATATTGAGCCTGATGATGTGATCATGAAACTTTTTGTTCAATCTCTAACTGAAGATGCTAGAGATTGGTTTAGAAATTTACCTCATGCTAGCATCTGTTATTAGGACTAGTTCAAGCATTTCTTCAAGGAATAGTATGGTGATAAAACCAATGAAGGATTCATGCTTAATGAATTCAAAAACATCAAAAAGATTCCAAATGAGGGTGTTGTTGAGTTCAATGTTAGATTTCAAAAAGCTATGCATAAATTGTTGCAAGTTATCAGACTAGATGACAAGATTTGTTTGGTCACATACCTGAATGATTTTGATTCAAAAATGGGATATTTGTTGAGAGATAAGAATCCTAGAAACCTTGCAGAGGCCTACAAGTTGGCCATTAATATAGAAGGCAATAGAATAATATTAGGGAAGTTGGGAAGGAGGGAGGATTATAAACCTTCAATCACAAATACAAAGGAACTAGGGAATTCTGATACAAAACCAAAGGATGATGATAGTTTGAAGAAAATCTTGAAAGAAATAAAATATTTAAAGCCTAGTGAGGAAAGAAATAGAAAAGTATAGGGAAATGATAGGCCATCTTTCAATAACTTTAACAAGTTACCAAAAATGCAGAACTATCCCTACAACACTCAGTGGAAAGATGGGAAGCCAGTGATCCCTGAAAGAAAAGATAAACCAAATGATAAGACCCTAGACCCCTTGCACAAAAATATAGTAAATATCAATGATGATGTTCCTTGGTGTATTGTTTTCCAATCACCTCATGACCCCTATTGTTGTGCAATTGCTCAAAGTGTTTCTGTAGATGAAGATTGAGATAACAACAATGAGGAGTCTTATGATGATCAAGGATGTGGTATGACTTCTTCGTACACATATGATGAATTAGACTCTACAGAGGAAGATGAAGGTCAAGATGCTAGCATTTCCCAAGTCAAAAATGAGATTTATCATGAGCAAGTGTTTTCTGATGAAGAAGCTATTCACCTGGATGTAATTCAGTGCAACACTTTAAGAGATGATGAGCTAGTAGTGTTAAGAAGACCTTCTAATGAAGAAATTGCACAAATCACAACAGGCATGGTGACTCAAGCTAAAAGAAATTATAATTTGAGAAATAGGGTGGTAGGTAGTCCAAGTGGTAGGCCTGCTGGAATTTTCATCAAGAAACCAGAAAAGGATGAAAAACAAGCCCAAGATAAGCAAAAGGTTGTAGAAATTTCTAACAAAACCAGAGTGAAGAAAAATGTCACCTTCAATAGGCCAACAGTTTCCTACAAGGTAAAAACCAAGCATCTTGTAGATATTATTTCTTCTTTGCAAAAGGAAGTAAAGATTCAAAGCAAAGATAGTCCTAATCTAATTACACATGAAGAAAATAAGGAGGCTACTATCATTAAGCAAGATGTAGTTGACCCCAAATATGTTCCCATTGACATGAGAAAATTATTTTCACAAATCACTGTCAAGGTACCCTTATTAGAAATGATGAGGATAGAAGAGCATAAAGTCAAAGCTTTGAGTTGGGTGAAAGGAGCTTTTCCTTCTGATGCCCAAAATTCCACCAAGACAAGTGAAATGGCAACTGCAACAAATGATTCAATGGAGAACCAAAGTGGGAAGATCATCTCTGAGATCCCTTAGATTTATTTAGATACTAATGTTGCAAATACTATGACAGGAACTGTTGACCCTTTCTTTTTGTCCCTAATAGTGAATGGAAAGTTGTTAAGAAATTGTATGATCAATTTAGGAGCCTCTAATACTATTATGCCTATAGAAATAATGAGATCCTTGGGTCTGAAAGTAGATACACCTCATGGAAGATATTAGGCTATGAATTCAAGAGAGGTCCCTATTATTGGTACTATAAAAGAACTTCCTTATATGTTGATAGCTCTCCCTAAAAAGTTGTTAACAATGAGTGTTCTGGTGGTTGATATCCCACCTCATTATGGAATGTTACTATCAAGGAAATGGAGTGCTTCAATTGGAGGTAGTATTTAGTGTGATTTGTCCTTTGCAACTTTCAATATTGATGGTGACAACATCAAGGTTTCTAGAGAAAGAAAAACCCCACATATGATTGAAATAAATGATGATCATTTAAATTATTGTGTGGATGTTGACATGGAGAATTTTAAATTAGAAGAGACTGTCCCACTAGTGGAAGAAATTGATCCATTGGTTACAGAACTGAAAAACTAGCAAGAAGGACTATGGAAAATGTATTTTGATAGAGCATGGTCAAAAGAAGGCTCATGAGCTAGAGTCCTATTCATATCTCCATCAGGTACCACTTTTAAGTATTCATTCTCATTGACTTTTCACTGCACAAATAATACTGCTGAATATGAAGCATTATCTTTGGGATTGAATATTGCTATCAAACATGGGATAAGATGTTTAAAAGTTTTTGGTGATTCTGAGCTTGTGGTGGCACAGGTTCGATCCAAATATTCTATTAAAAATGATAGACTGAAATTTTATAAACATGTAATATGGGATCAAATTGAAATGTTTGATGCTTTCAATATATGTTGGGTAGATAGGTCCAAAAACATTATGGCATATTTTTTAGCAAATGTTGCTTTAAAAAGAGATGATTCAACTTTGTTTGGGGTGTTAATTCTTGAAGTAAAAAGTAGGCCAGATGTTCCAGACAACATTTACAATTGGCAGGTCTTTGAGGATGATCATGACATCCTAAAATTATTCAATGTCTTGACATATATGAGGATCAACCTATAGACTACAACACATTGGTTGAGGAAGTTGAAGGTAAGGAGATGGTCATGGGAAATGAAGTGATCCAGTTGAGTTCAAATAATATCCCTAAGGGCTTAACTAAGTTAAAAGCATTGTATAGTAGTCAAGATGATCATATGTCAAAAATAAGTAGTGCTAAGGTAGAAGATCTGGAAGAAGTGAATTTGGGATCACACAATGCTCCTCAAATGGTCTATATTGGAAAAGGATTAACCCCTCAATTGAGAGATAATTTGATAAGGTTGTTGAGAAGGTACAAGCATGTGTTTGCATGGTCCTATGATGATCTAAAAGCCTATAGAGAGGACCTTTTCCAACATGAAATCCCATTAAAACAAGATGTCAAACCCTTTAGACAGAAACAAAGGCCCATTAACCCATTATTGGCTCCCAAGATGCAGCAGGAGCTAGTCAAGTTGAGTGATGCAGGAATAATTCAACCCATAAGGCATTCAACTTGGGTATCCAATTTAGTCCTAGTCAGAAAAAAGAATGGTGACATTAGATTGTGTGTGGATTTTAAGAATTTGAATATTGCATCGTTGAAGGACAACTATTCACTGCCCAACATGGAGGCAATGTTGCATAAGGTCACTAGATGTGAGTTGTTGTCCATGATGGATGGTTTCTCTAGGTATAATCAAGTGTTGGTGAAAGAATTTGAGCAATTCAAAACTGCATTCACCACACCTTGGGGAACCTATGTTTATGTTAGAATGCCATTTGGCCTCAGAAATGCTGGTGCAACTTTTCAAAGAGCCATGGATGTTTCTTTCAAAGAGTATATAGACTTGTTCATGGTTGTGTACCAGGATGATTTGACTACTTATTCCAAAGAGGCCGATGATCATTGTTTACATCTAGCAAAGATTTTTGTCAAAGCTCTAGAATATGGTGTGTCTCTAAATCCAAAAAAGTGTAACTTTGCAGTCAAGGAGGGAAAGTTGTTGGGCCATATTGTATCAAAGGAAGGAGTAAGAATTGATCCAAAAAGAGTTGAAGCCATCAAGAAAGTCTCTGAACCCAAAATTCTTAAAGGGGTGCAATCCTTTTTAGGGAGGATCAATTTTGTTAGGAGATTCATTTCAAATTTTGCTGAAATTGTCAAGCCCATAGTGAAGTTGGTGAAGAAGGATGTGAAATTTCAATGGACTGTAGAGACTCAAGGTGCATTTGATAGAATTAAAGAAGTAGTGCAACAAGCACCTATGCTTAGGTATCCTGATTATACTAATCCCTTTTCACTCTTTTCTTTTGCATCATTTCACACCATTGTTGTTGTATTATTGCAAAAGGACAATGAGGGTTTTGAACACCCAGTTGCATTTTTTAGTAAATATTTGTAGGCTGCTGAACTAAATTATGAGATGATGGAGAAGTAGGCTTATGCACTGGTAAAAGCAGTAAAATCCTTCATACCTTATTTGGTTTCTGCCAAGGTTATTGCATATGTCCTTCATGTAGTAGTTAAAGATGTCTTCACTCAGTCTAAAGTTACTGGTAAGAGATGCAAGTGGATCACTAGGATTCAAGAATTTAATTTAGAAATCCATATCACCAAGTTGGTAAGAGGGCAAGGCCTAGAAAAATTAATGACTGAAGAAAATATGGATTTAGTCTAGGTCAATAATGAAGGAATCTCAGACAAAACAATTACAAGTATTGAGTTGCAACCATACTATGCTAATATTATATATTTCATAAAAAATGCTAGATGCCCAGAGCACATGATAGATAACCAAAAGAGATGCTTAAAGTTGCCAGCTCAGAAATATACATTGATACAAGGGGACTTGTATTGGAAAAATAGAGATGGAGTCTTGTTTTACCTTGATAAATGTCAAGCAGAAAAGACTTTAAATGAAATGCATGCTGGTGTTTATGGAGGTCATTTTTCAGCAAAGACTACTGCCCATAAGATTTTGAGGGCTGGCTATTTTTGGCCTACATTGTTTAAAGATTCATTCTAGTTTGTTAAGAAGTGTGAAGCTTGTCAGAAATTTGCTTCTGAATTAAAGTACTCAGGAGCACTATCATTAAACCCAATAATTGTTGACGCACCATTAGCTATATGGGGAGTAGATTTTGTAGGTGAGTTTGTTGAGAAATCTAGTGGAGGACATAGTTATATACTTTTTGCAATTGACTATTTCACTAAGTGGATAGAAGCTATCCCTATGAAAAGGGCAACAAGTAAAGTGGTGATTGATTTCTTACTTGACCAGATTTGGTGTCCCTATGAAATTTATCACAGATAATGCAATGTGTTTCAGATTAGATGAGTTTAAGGAGTTTTTCAAAAATAATGGAATCATGACATCTTATTCATCTCCTTATCACCCTCAAGCAAATGGATAGGCTGAATCTAGCAACAAAAGAATTCTAACAATCTTGAAGAAAACACTTGAGAAAAATAAGAGAGCTTGGCATTCAAAGCTGAAGTTAGCCTTGTGGGCAGATAGGATTAGAATGAAGAAAGCCACTGGGAAGTCTCCCTTTGAGCTTGTATATGGTTTGCAGTCAAGGTTACCCATAAATAATTTGATTCCAATTTACCAGTTTATTCAAGATGAGGAATTGGATATCCCAAAGCCAATGCAAGATAGAATTATGCAATTGACTGAATTAGATGAACTGAGAAGAGAAAGTCAAAAGAGCAATATCGAGTTGCAAGAGAAGATGAAGTACCTATTTGACAAAAGAGAAGCTACTAGAAAATTTAAAGTAGATGATTTAGTACTTCAATGGAATGTGAAAGTAGAAGATAAGGGGAGACATAAAAAGTTTGAATCATTATGGCTTGGTCCCTTTGTGATTCATGAGAATTTTGTGAAAGACTCCTACTTGTTGAAGAATATGGATGATGAAGTTTTTGAGTTGCCAGTGCATGGGAAATTCTTGAAGCCCTTCTTCAATTAAGTTTTTGATTCTCATGCATATGTAACTATTTTGTAAATCTTGTATAGGTTTGTTTCCCTTCGGGTCATGTGTTTTTGTCCAGTTCTAGGTTTGTACAGTTTTTGGTATGCATCCTAGAGATCTGAGGTTCTTGTTCAAACTTGCATTTCAACATCCTTAGATAGAGCCACTATTGGCACCTACAAAATTTTTCATGGTTATATCCTTTTTTCTCTGGTCTCTGCAAATGTTTTCCTTGTTCCTGGCTTGAAAACCTAGGTCAATTTTCATATTTATAGTTGTTACAAGAAAAAAACCTAGTTTACCTCGGTCGAGTTCTATTTCTTCATTACCTTTTTGGGCCACTTAAAGTCTTTTTAACACATGTGCACTTTTCCTCCCAGTCAGTCACTTGTTTGCTAAGTCCTCCAATGGTTAGCATTTTTATTCAGTGAATATGCGACTGTGTTCACATAATCTCTTATTTCCTAGTGGTTATGTATTAGTATTTAGTGACCCAGGGAGTAGCGGTTACCTTTTCCTTCAGTCACTAAGTTGTGTAATGGTGGGCCTCCTTCATAAGAGAAAATACATGTGGACCTATGTCAGTAGGATGTTGAGGTGTCAATCAGTTATTGGCTGCTAGGTAGTGACATGGAATTTGATGCTAGGCCGAGTTTTCAGTTACTTTTAGATCAAGAGATGGCATAAAAGTGCAAGGAATATTCTTCCTCTATCAGATCATGTGACGTCCATTGATTTGGCATCAGATCAAAAAGGATTGTAGTGGGTCAATTTTCCAGTTGTGCACAAATGGTAGTTTTTTATTAGACAAGGACAATGAGTTGGACATTCTATCAGTAGGACCCGGTCCTTAGTAGATTCAAGATCCATGGTGGGTGCATAATCTTAAAGAATCTCCTGAGCCCTTAAGATCTTGCCCCAACCATTTGATTTTTTAGCAAGCTTATGCCGATGTCACATTGGGTCCAATGTGCTACGCAGTGCTGACATGCTCAATTTCTATTGGATGAGAATGATGATGTGGATATGTTGTCAATGGGGCTAGATTCTTCAGGCAGTAGAAAAGAGAACATCTACAGCTAGCATATAATCTCATAGAATCTTTTGGTTCATGACGACATGAGACTAGTTGTCGATTTGGAATTTGATCTCAGTGATGCAGAGCTATTATGTGGGTCCTGTGTCAATGGTGATCGGGCAGATTCAATGAGTAATATGATGATAGGTGGCACCAGGCGGGCCCATGTGTGGGTCTTACTCTTATGATTCAATGATTTGGTGACTAAGAAATGTTAGTGTCCTCTATATTTGGTGGTTTTGAAAATTTTTCCTTTGTTCACTTATTCTCGAAATAAAATGGTGATGTTCTAAGTGTTATGGTGAATGAGCGAATGAAGTAGTCACTGAATCTCTAAATTAACTGGTGGTGACATGAAACATTCAGCAAATAGGAGATAGCCATCAGTCGCTAGTTCTCCAAATGGTCACTGGGGTTATTTATTTCCTTTGTTCATTGATTCACTGAGTTAAGCTTGGGTTAGGAATTTCTTTTTGAGAATGAGTGATGCCTTGTCGTGTGTTCACCAAATGTTAACCCAGGATTCCTATTGGGTTAAATCTAAAGCCCAGGAAAGATGAAAATTTAACGGTCATGTTTTAAAGTTGATATCAGTTTGATTTCTAACCGTCGATATGCTATTGGCTCCATAAAGTAGTCGTTACTTCCATAATTTGAATATTTTAAGAGTTTTTCAACGACCAAAGGACTGGTTTTTAATGTTTTAGCAGCTGGATTTGGTAGGAATGCTTTTGTCAACTATCACGACATGGTTCAGGGGCTTCCATGATTGATTGCACAAGTTTGTGCCATGAAGGAATGGGCATGCAGTTGCTTAAGGTGTGTTGTAGGTGAAGTGATCAGATTCATAAGTATGGTGTATGCATGATTTTTAATACAATTTTAGAGAATTATCACAGTTGGAGATCATTCTTGGATCTGATCGCTTGGTTTTCTCCTCTGAAATAAATTCCTGATTGATCTTGGTTGGTTTGGTGGGTAAAACCCTAACCCTTGCCCTAGTCATCTATAGCTTGTTGCATCCTAACCTGTTTAGGATTCCAAGATGACGAGTGGTATTTATGGTAGCATTTTTTACTTTTGAAGGGTTCCAATTTTTGGTAATCTAAGGGGTTCTATTCTCTGGTTCCATATGGGTTCTTATTCCTATTTTCTGGAAGGCTCCTGTGGCTACTCTGTTATGAGCAATTCTCTTGATGTTGAATGCAAAAAAAAGAAGTTTCCATAGTAGACTTCTCATTTTGGGTCCAAGTCTTTGAGTAAAGAGTTTTTCATTGTATGTATTGATACATTTTTCATGAAATACAATATAATTTTTGTCTTAGTTTATGTTATTGTTTCTTAGCCTTGTGTTTGTTCTTGTATGTTTCTATTTGTAAGGCATATAAAACATACTAGTTGTCAAGAAATTACTCTAATTGTTTCATGAGCTTCTTTCAAGGAAAGGATTAAATTCTCATGTGCAATTTCAGGGAATGAACACATCTATTGAAATTTTGATGATAACAACCTAGGGTTGAGAAGATAGTCTGTCACGCATTTTTTCTAAATTGTATGTAGTTTGGGAGGCATACTACTATATTTCCTTGAAATTCCTCTGTTGATTTATGTTAGACTCTTCTACCCAAAGGATTAGGCACTGGTCTGATTTCTATTATGTAATTACCTTTCAGTCATCAAGCACAAAATTTTATTAATATGTGAATGGAATGAAATTGAGGAACTGCATGATTGATTCAGGTGCTTCAAATACTATCATGCCTTTCAAAATCAGGGAGAAATTGGGCCTTAAAGTTGATACTATTCAGGGAAGATGTTGTGCTATGGATCAGAGAGAAGTACTAGTTATTGGGATGATAAATGCAATGCCCTATAGACTGGCAACCTATCTAGAGAAAGAATTGACCATGAGTGTTTTGGTGGCTGACATCCCTCATCATTATGGGATGCTATTATCTAGGAGATGGAGTGCTGCTATGGGTGGAAGTTTACAATGTGACTTGTCCTATGAAACTTTCAAAATTGATGACCAGTTTATCAAGATTGAGCGAGAACCAAGAGTGTCCCACATGATTAAAAGAAATATTGACAATGAGACTACATGTTTTGTGTATACTAACATCAATGCTTTCAGGGTAGAGATCCCTATGCTTGAGAGGGAACCTATATTGCCACTGATCTCTATTGAGGTAAATGTTAAATCTGTGAAGGGTGATTTGTGGGTGATGTATTTTGATGGTGAAAATTGTAAAGATGGTGCAGGAGAAGGTATTTTACTCATCTCTCCTAATGGAAATACTTACAAATTTTCCTTCATATTAAGTTTCTTTTGTACCAATAATATAGTAGAATATGAAGCATTATTGCTAGGACTGAAATTGGCACAAAAGCATGGAATTAAGTGCATAAGGGTTGTAGGGAATTATGAATTGGTGGTGTCCCAAGCTAGAGTAGTGTATGCTTCAAAGAACAAGAGGCTAAAATATTATAGAAATAATGTATGAGATTTGATTGAATGTTTTGATGCCTTCAATATTGAATGGAAGGATAGGAGTAATAATAAGATGGTTGATTTGTTAGCCAATATAGCAATCAATCCCAGTGATATTACTTTTGCTGGTACCTCTAAAGTTGAAATTCGGACTAGGCCTAGCATACCAGATAATGTTGAGAATTGGCAGGTCTTTGAGGATGACCAGGACATTTTGAAATTTATGAGTTGTGAAGATCAATATCATGGTCAAGAATTAGATTGTTCAGCTCTGATTGAGACTATAGAAGGAAAGGAAGTTGTCCTTGGTAATGAAGTCACTCAACTTAAAACTAACAAAGTTCCTAAGGGACTTGTTGTTCTAGAAACTGTGTTTGATAACTAGGATAGAGTTCAGAAGGATATTAAAAAGGAAGATCATATAGATTTAGAGGAGATAAATCTTGGAACACAAGAAGCACCTAAAAAGGTGTACATTGGTAAGGACATGTCTCACAAAGTAAAGAAATATTTGATTGAATTATTAAGAAAATTTAGGCATGTTTTTGCATGGTCATATGATGACTTGATGGTTTATAGAGAAGATTTGTTTCAACATGTCATTCATTTGAAAGAAGATGCTAAACCTTTCAGGTAGAAACAAAGGCCTATTAATCCCACTTTGGCACCTAAAATGCAAGAAGAATTAATGAAGCTAAGAGATGCTAGAATTATCAAGCCTATTAGGCATTCTTCTTGGGTTTCAAATTTGGTCCCTGTTAGGAAGAAAAATGGTGACATTAGACTTTGTGTAGATTTCATAAATTTGAACATCAGCTCATTAAAGGATAACTATTGTCTACCCAATATGGAAGCTATGTTGCAAAGAGTGATCAGATCTGAATTAATGTCTAGGATGGTTTCTCTAGTTACAATCAGGTAATTGTAAAAGAATCAAAACAATTTAAGATAGCTTTCGCTACACCTTGGGGGACATATGTTTATGTGAGAATGCCTTTTGGTCTCACAAATGCTGGTGCAACTTTTTGGAGGGCAATGGATGTTGCCTTTTTAGATTTTATTGATGATTTCCTTGTAGTTTATCAAGATGATTTAACTGCCTATTCCAAGAGGGAAGAAGACCATTGTACTCATTAAGAAAAAATATTTTTGAGAGCTTTGGAATATGGCATTTCATTAAATCCAAGCAAATGTGCATTTGGTGTCACTGAGGGTAAGTTGTTTGGCCACTTGGTTGGAAAGCAAGGAGTTAGAATTGATCCTGAAAGGGTGGAAGCCATTGATAAGATTCAAAGACCAAAGAATGTCAAAGGAATTCAATCTTTCTTTGGTCAGGTAAACTTCTTGAGAAGATTTGTAACAAACTTTGCTGAAGTTACCAAACCTATATCTCAGATGTTAAAGAAAGGATTTATTGTCAATTGAGAAGGTGAGCCTAATGAAGCTTTCGAGGATATCAAATAGGCTATTAAAGATTCACCTATGCTTAAGGAACCTGATTACAACATCCCAATGCATATCTTTTCTTTTGCATCTTTTCATACTATTGTTGCACTATTGTTGTAGAAAAATAATGAGGGTTATGAGCAGCCTATTGCATTTTTCAGTAAGTCTTTGCAGGCTGCTGAACTAAAGTATGATATCAATGAAAAATAGGCATATGCACTTGTGAGGGCTATAAAGGCTTTTAGATGTTATTTGATGGGAGCAATTGCAATTGCCTTTGTGCCAAGTGCAATAGTCAAAGATATCTTCTCATAGCAAGAGGTGTCTGGGAGGAGATGCAGATGGATAAATAGAATTTAGGAATTTAATATTGATATCCAGATTACTAAAATGGTCAGAGGACAAGGATTGGAATAAATTGATGGCTCAATCCAATCTTGATGTAAATCAAATAAATCAGACCGAGATTGATTATACTTGTGATATGGATGATTGTATTTGGTATCAGGATATTACCTATTACTTGAGAAACATGGAATCTCTAGTAGAAATGGATGACAATAAGAAAAGGACATTGAAGTTATAGGCTATCAGGTATGGGATTGTAAAATGTAAATTATATACGAAAAATTTGGATTGCATACTTTTGAAATGTGTGGATGAAAGTTAGGCCAACAAGCTATTAAAAGAAATGCATGAGGGACTTTGTGGTGGACATTACATGGGTAAGACTACTGCTCATAAAATCTTGAGAGAAGGATTCTGGTGGCCCACAATCTTCAAGGATGCAGAACAGTTGGTAGGGAGGTGTGATGCTTGTCAAAAGTTCTCTGGTAAGCTTAAATTTTTAGGGAATATGCCTTCAAGGCCAGTAGAAGTACAAGCTCCTTTCCAACAATGGGAAATAGATTTCATTGGGGAAATACCAAACAAGTCCAGTGGGGGACATTCTTAGATACTAGTTGCTACTGATTATTTCACAAAATGGGTAGAGGCTATCCCTACAAGAAATGCAACTAGTAAGGTGGTAATTGATTTTATATTGAATAATATTGTTACAATGTTTGGTTTCCCTGAGAGGATAGCTAGTGACAATGCAATGTGCTTTAGGTCTGCTAAGTACAAATAATTTTGCAAAGGTCTAGGAATTTAAAGGTCAAATTCCTCATCTTATCATCCACAAGGAAATGGACAGGTAGAATCATCTAACAAAAGCCTGATGAAAATTCTCAAGAGGATTCTTGATAAGAATAAAAGAGCATGGAATTCAAAGTTACCATTAGATGTATGGGCTAACAGGGTGACTGTAAAGAAGGCAATTGGTTGTGCACCATTTGACCTAGTATATGGGATACATAAAAGAATGCCTCAGAACAACTTATTGGAGATGTATAAGTTTGTTCAGTTATATGATGATGATATAGATGATGAAATGCAATTAAGAACTGAGGATCTCATCATGTTGGATGAAACTAGAAGAGAATCAACTTCAAAGAATGCCAAATTGTAGTTACAGGTTAAGAATTTGTATGACAGGAAAGTTGTTGAAAGGAGGTTTGAACCTGATAATTTGGTGTTGATTTGGAATGCCAGACTGGAGGATAAAGGAAAACATGGAAAATTTGATCCACTTTGGTTAGGGCCATATTTAGTTCATGAGAAATGGGTCCAAGATTCATATATTTTCAAGGAATTAAATGGTGAAGTTCAGGAATTGCCAGTTCATGGACAATTCTTGAAGAAATACTTCAATTGAAGGTATTTTTCTTTCCATGAATAGTAGTTAGGTATGTGCATGTTGTAAATTTTGTAAATAGTTGCTTGCCCCCTATTTCATTTTCTCTTAGTTTTTAGGGCTTTGTCCTGTTGCTCTTTGTTGTTCAGTTTTTGTCCTGTGGGATGGTCTGCTTTAACTAGTGATTCAAGATTCTTGCCATGCCTACAAGAGACATGCATCCCCAAACAAAGCCACTGTTAGTACCTACAAAAATTTTCATGGCTTTACCCATTTTCTCCTAGTCTCTGTAATGTTTTATGTGTCTCTGGCTTAAACCCTAGGTCAAAAGTTTCAAATTTCTAGCCATTGCAAGCAAAAAGCCAAAATTTACCCCAGCCTCATTCTAATTTATCATTACCTTTTTAGGCCACTTAAGTGATCATATAAGCATGTGCACATTTCATTTTTTAGTCAGTCACTAATTTGCTAAGTCTTCTAGTGGTTAACATTAACATTCGGTGAATGAGCAAACTATGTATTCATGTAATATCTAAATGTTTGGTGGTTATTAGTTAACATTAAGGGACCCGACTA
Organism: Chamaecyparis obtusa; assembly: GCA_027943335.1. Taxonomy (NCBI): domain Eukaryota; kingdom Viridiplantae; phylum Streptophyta; class Pinopsida; order Cupressales; family Cupressaceae; genus Chamaecyparis; species Chamaecyparis obtusa. Next base: position 43,148 of record BSBK01010307.1, on the reverse strand, counting down.
GCGGCTTATCTTTCTTTTAGTTGCTGATTCACAAACTGGTGGTGCTTATTTATAAGCGGTGATACATGTGGACTCATTTGTCATAAAGTGTTGAGGTGGTGGTATTCTATTGGTTTCTAAGTGATGAGTTGGAATTTGTCAGTGGGCCTAACTTTTCTTTCCCTTTTGATCCAATGGTTAGTGTAAAAGCACATAGAATGTGTCGGAGGCTTGTAATCTTATGCCAGCGATTGATTTTTCTTTATGACATGGTGTTTCAAATGGGTGGGTCCTCTGACATGTATGCACAAATGGTGGTTCCTCATTGGCTGAGAGAATTGATGATATGGCAGGGTTGTTAGAGGGACCTGTGAGCAAAGAAAAAGTTGCATGTCTACTTGTAGGATTTTGCAACGTGGTAGTTTGTGATTCATCAAGGCATCTTACATGGTAGGGTGGGATTAGGCTTTCATGATGTTGGCAAAGATTCCAAATCTATGGTGGGCACATGATCTCAAAGAATCTTCTAAGCCCATGAGATCATGCGCCAACCGTCTGATTCTCCAGGTGTACAGGATGACAGTTGTGGGTCGGTTGATAGGTGTTACAATTGGAGCTTTCTTATTGGTTGTATAAATGAAACTATTTTCTAGGTGCTTCCAAAGTGTTCATCTCTGATTGGTCCACATAGTTATGACTTGGCATGTGTCAGTGGGACCTAGGCTCCTGGCTTGTCAGAGGGTTCTGACATCTGCAGAGAATCAATGGTGGGCGTAAGTTCTCATGGGTTGTGTCAGAGTTATGATATCCTATGCCAACTGTCGATTCAACCTTTTTCTTAGGTGTGTAATATGGGTAGGTCCTCTGCTAGTTGGAGCTGACATGCTCAATTTCTATTGGATGAAAGTAGTGATGTGGATTTGTTGTTAGTGGGCCCAAAAGGAACCAGTGATTGGGCAAGATCAACGGTTGGCACATGATCTCATGGGTGGTGTCAGAGCCATGAGATCTTGTGCCTACTATCTGATGATAAGGCTTGTATGTGGTGGATCCTTTGTCAGAGATGACCGAGCAGTTGTAGTGAATAGTATAATGACAGGTGGCACAAGTGAGCCCAGGTGGGGATCTAAAGTTTGGCAGTTATGGTAAAGTGTTTAGCAGCCCTGATAAGTTTCTCTTGTATTCACTCATTCACAAAGTAAAATGGTAGTGCTCTAAAGGGTTTAGCAATTTAGTGAACATGTATTCATGTAATAGCTAAATAAAATGGTGGAGACATAAAACATTTAGCGAACCAAAGATAGTCTTCAGTCGCTATTTCACCAAATATGACCAGGTTGAGTTATTTTCTTTTAACTTGCCCATTCACTGAGTTAAGCTTGGATTAAGATAAACATTCAATGAATAGATAAATATCTGTTGTGTGTTCGCTAAGTGTACCCAGGGGTTCCTATTATGAGTTAAGTCGTAAAGCCTAGTAAAGAAAAGGATCTGATAGCTGTGATTTAAAGTTGACTCACTTTTGAATATTGACCACCGATATGCTACTGGCACCATTGAGATAGTCGTCATCACCAAAATTGAAATATTTAAATGGTTTTCTGCGATAGGAAGGACTAAAATTGAATGCTTAAGCAACTAGATCTAGTAAAATTGATTATGTCAACTGCTGTAGTGTGGTCCAGAGAGGCTTGATGATGGATTACAAAGAGTTTTGTGTCATGATGGGTTTTCTTGCTCAAGGAATGTTCCAGGTGTATAATCAAATTGATAAGCATGGTATATTGATGATCTTCAGTACATTCTCAGAGTTTTCTCATAAATGAAGATCAATTTAGGATCTGTCCTGACCTGGTTGCTTGGTTTTCCTCCAATGCAATAAGTTTTGATTGGTTTCAATTGTTTTGGTGGGTGAAACCCTAGCCCTTGCCTTAGTCATTTGTAGCTTGTTGCATCCTGACTTTTTGGGGATTCCAAGATGACTGATGGTATATATTGTAGAATTTTTTTCTATAATACAGGTTGTTGATGTTATATTGATAGTCAATGTAAAAGACTAAAGAAGGAGAGCTTGGATTTAGGGTTTGTTTTCCTAGCAGTTTGTTGTTTGGTAATGTATTGATTCTGCAAATTTGAATGAGAATACACTTGGATTTCAATCTCATACTTGTGTATGTCTTCTTATTTTATTCTTGGGCTCATATATGTTAATGTCACAAAGTGGGTTAGCATATGGTAAACAAAGAGTATTGTGAAATTATCTTTGAGTTCCTAAAAAAGTTGGGATTAAAGTCTTTAAGGTAATTTCAGTGAGTTCATGGCCAGATAAGAATTTGATGCCCTGGTATGTGAGGGAGAGGGATAATAGGCAAAGCACTTATTCTGAATTCAAGGGTATTTGAGTTGTGGTTCTCATTTGATATATATTGTTAAGTGACTCTATGCCCTGCATTAAGGCACTGGTCCATTCTTTGGAAGAAGTCCATCATCATCAATCACGCACACATATAAATGATAAAATCTTTAAAATAGTTAGTAAGGGGTATAAATGCATAATATTTAGTCATTCTTTTTAAGAAATGAATCAAGGGTACTATTACCCTAATTTTCCTATTCTATGAAAAATTGGCCAATGTCTATTCTAGGATTTCTATTTTATCCTTGCCAAACATCCCTAAAATTTTCATGGTTTTATGTTTAGTTTCCTAGCCTCTACAAATTTTTTTGTTCCCTAGTCTGGATGTCAAATATTTGAAAATATAGCCATTTGCACATGAAACCCTTCGAAACCCTAAGCCCTCATTCTAATTCATTGTTACTTTATTGGCAACTTAAGGTCTTCCAATTTCCATGTGCGCTTTATTCCTATTGGCTGGTCATAGGTTCTCTAAGTTTTCTGATGGTTACTTTTCTTATTTGGCAAACTAGTGACTACACTGGTTCTCATAATTGTTAAGTGTTTGGTAGTTAGGTTTAAGTATCTTGCGACCCAGTGAATGGTCACTTTTCTTCAGTCAGGCAATCGCTCAATATTACTCAGGGTTAAGCTTTTGGTTCAGCAATTCAATGAAGACCTTTGTTCGTGTATTCTCTAAGTTTAACCGGGGTTCATTAAAGTATTTAGCGAACAAGAAAGGCCTTCGATTGCTAAATCACCAAGTCAAAGTGAGGTTAATTCTATAGGCAGTGGTGAAGATTCTAATCTGATGGTTGTTCAATAATCTCAAGGAATCTTCAAGGGCATAAGGCGATGAGACTAACCATCGACTTAGTATCAGGATTAAATGTTAGACTAGGGTCCCATTTGAGATAATCAGACAGTTGTCGTAAGTTCACAAAGGGTCTATTAGAGGCTTACAATCTTGTGACAACTGTTAGATCCTCTAGGTAAGCAGCGATTCAAAGTCAAGTGGGTCCACTGCTAGGTTGTCCTATGTGGAGACTTCCTATTGGTTGAGGGTTTGTGATGTGGAACTTCATCAAAGTGGGCCCATAGGACTACATAACTTTAATCCTATGGTTGGTGCATGATCTCATGTGTTGTGTCAGAGCCATGAGATTATGCACTGACCATTGATTTCATTCTACTGTCAGGGCTAAGTCAGGTGGGTCCTCATTTGCTGATGTGCTCGTGCTTTATTGGTCCACATAGTGATGACTGGAATGTGTCAATGGGGCCATGTCAGGGTCTTTGCAAGGATGTTTGAAGGATGAAGATCAATAGCTAGTGTATCTTCGCATAGCTCTTTTCTGACACATGTGATCTTACACCCGCCATTGGATCTTCCAAGTGTTCAAGACTTGTCAGTGGGTCCAGTGCTAGGTCAGGGTGATTTGCTAGCTTTTTATTGGTCAAAGTGAAAGGAGAGACTGTGGGACCGTGTTGCTAGGTGTGCTAATGTGCTCAAATATGATTGGTTTTCATGTGCTGATAGAGACTTCTAGGTAGATTGATGTGTTAGTGGGGTCACAGCTTAATGAAGATCTACGACGGGTGTATGATCTAAAGGAATATTTGGGGGCTATGCCATCTTACACCCACCGTTGGATCAGAATTTTGTCTTCAGTGGGTCCGATATCAGAACTAGCTGAGCTGTTTGCTAATGGAGTGGTCAAGAACAAATAGAAAGGTAGCATGTGTCAAAATTGGCCCAGGGTTTGAAAGACATTCTGTGACTTAGCGACTAAGGGTTTCTTGTTTGCTTATTGTGACCAGGGTTAGTTAGAAGACCCAGCAATTCAGTGAAATGCCTTCTTCGCTAAATCGCCTAACCAAACCAGGGTAAAGCAAAGGATTTCATGACTTAGAGAAAGGGCTTCGGTCACGCAGTCACCAAATGACTTAAAATGAAGAAAGCTCAGGTGGGTCCAAAATGACAGATGTACTGACGTGTTCATGTTTCATTGGCTGAGGAATTGATGACATGGCCGAAGACTTTCAAAAGGTTTTGTGATTTTTTTGAAAGATGATCTAGACTGTCTGTTTACCGGGAAGGAAAAGATATCAATGGCTATGTTTGAAAATGACCGGCTAGTCATTAAAATTCAAATTAAAATGTATTTCTATGAGGGTTTTTGCCATTTTTTGATTCAATAGGACACAATAACAAGGTAGCTCAAGGAATTTATGCCTCCAAGATGTTTGCAATTGAGAGGGGATCATGAGGAACCTAGGCGGCCATCATGGGTCATTTCTTATCTTAGAAAGGTACCAATTATGCATTCATGGCAAGACTTTATGGAGGGAAGTGGATGAGTCCAGGTTGCTTGTCTACAGGCAACGAAGTACACGGATGGGCACTCAAAATATTTGATCGGCCATGATTTTTGTAGAGTTATATTTATGATCAAATTTGATCAATTAGGGTTTGTTATGATATTGTAAAATCTATAACGCTAGTTAGGTTTGACTCCTTCCTGCGTGCAAGGAGATGTATATATTGTATTTTTGGAGCTTTTAAGCTCAAAATTGACTTTTTTTTGTAAAAAGAGAGGTTCACAATTTTAGAAGAAGTTCATCATTTCTTAAGGGTCATCTATGGTATCATTTCTACCCTTTGACTTATACAATTGTAAAATTCCCATTGATAATACAAATATTGCAGAGGTATTTTATGACAATTCTTCATGTCCCTATGCTTCCTTGTTTGGATTATCTCTTATTGAATCAAAGTATATGATGTTTTCAGTGACAACTTAGGGTTCCTGATCCCTCTTACTTTCTATAATTGTGTGTTTTATTGTGTTTGATTTGATCTAGATGTTTTGTGGGTATACTTCAGCCCCCTAACAGTCTTGTCTCAATCCTACACTGAGTTGCAGAAGTGAATGTCTGCTGGCAGGTCATAAGTTGTGTCTTATGTTCAGGGCCTCCTATGAAACACTCATGCAAGCCTATTCAGTAATTTGTGACCTACTAGACCTAAGCCTTTCATTGATTCCACTCCTCTATACTGAGATCCAAACCCTATTTGGGTGTATCACCCAGTAGGATAGTTTCCTTTGAAGTCATTTCCCTTTCATGCACTCCTATCCCTTTTCCTCTCAATATTTACTTTTCATGTCAAGAAGAAAATTAAGGTGATTATCCAAGAGGAACCAACCTAAAACCTGGAGGTCTCATCTCAGTTAGCATAGGTCCCACAACCTAGAGATGATTCCCATGTTATTCTATGTTATCAAGACCAAGAGAGCTTGAAACAAGGGTGCAAACTTAGTGTATAACAATTCTGGCATGCTCGGTGGGATAGTTAGGAAGTTCATTGTTCAAAAGTTATGTCATCTCTGATATGTAGATTAAATAACACAAGCTTTTAGAAGTTGTTCTACCAAGCATATCTGGTGACTCCACTAATTTCACAGATCAAGGCTAACTTGTTCAAAGTTTATGAAAAAAATTGAGACTAGGATCTCAAAGGCCGCTAAATTTTTAGAGTTGCCCTCAAGAAGAAGTCACAAAGGCATGTCAACTCAAAGAACATCCCCTATAATGAGAGTTTATTCTACACCTCCTGATACATTAGAAAGGAGACCTTTTCCCTTTCATTCCAGAAGAAGAGGCAGATCTCTAACTAGAGATCTAGAAGAAGATTCAAATCTAGCAGCAAATAACGCTCACATTGTTGTTAATCTCCAAATTCTAGCTCCTACAATGGCAAGGCAATTTTCTTTTGCCCCTTTCAACCAGGGAAGTCCCTTGACTTTTGTTGTACATCATGATGTGCCCTTGGTGGCATTGAAGAGCTTACCCAATTTCATAGGTGAAGGGCAAACTATAGCTTTTGAGCACATAAGAGATGTGACCACCATCTGTAGCATACACAACATAACTCAAGAAGATGTGGCCACCAAATTATTAGCAGACTCTCTAAAAGGTAAGGCCCTAGAATGGTTTAGAACTCTAATTATTGGTTCTATTACTTCATGGGATGCATTAGGAGATGCATTAAGTAAGCATTTTGAGGATAAATCAGATAATTTGTCTCTAGTTGAACAATTGACAACTATTAAGACAGACCCTCAAGAACAAATGACAGATTACAATAGTAGATTCCTTAGGACATGGAATAGAATTCTAGTCTTAGTGAGACCATCAGCTAACCATGCCTTTTTATATTATTTACAGAGTCTAAATGGTCAAATCTCTATCATGATCCAGTCTATGGGTGGTACTTCTTTACCCCAAGCTTTTGACACTGCTATCAGGGCTGAAAATTATTTAATTCAAGCAGACATGATAGCTAGAAGGCCTCCTATGCCCATTTTTCCTAGCCTTCAACCCATTGCACCTACACAAGTACGTCCATTTACCCCTATTCCCACCATATTAGCACCTCAAGCTAGTACGAGTGGTCATGAACTGAGAACAAGTTTCTCTCAAGAGCTACAAGAAATAAACAATGGCCAAGCAACTAGCATGCAAGAAATGGCAAACTTTCTGTAGACTCTAACCAAGGAGGTTACCAATTTGAAGAAGTAAGGTCAAGGAGTTAGACCACCATTTCAATCATTGGAAAAATTTTAGTGCATAATTGTATGGTAGATAGTGGAGCTACTAGCACTGTAATGCCCAAGAAAGTAGTTGACCAATTAGGACTAAAGTATGAACCCTTCCAAAAGAAGGTTACACAACTTGATCGATCCTTAGTCAATACTATAGGTGTGGCTAAAGATACTAGTCTGATCCTTCATGCTAGTCCTAATTTCTCCATCCTCCTTGATATATATATATTATAGATCTCCCTGCATTATTTTCTATATGTCTTTCAAGGGGGTTTACAACTAAGATAGGAGGCTACCTATCTTCTGATTGGTCTCACATGCTCTTTCACACAAGATATGGTACCAAGGTTACCATTAAGTCTGAGAAATTAGCAGCACACCATATAGAACCATATGTGTCCAATGCCATCAATGCAAACTGTCCTATATTTGATAGCAGTGATTTCCAAACCATTAGTGAAGTAGATACTAAGATAGAGAATATCCCTGATATTCTTCTAGATGAAAGAGCTGTAGAGACCCAAGAAAATCTTGTTTGGGATTTTGGTTTGGGAAACTATTTGATGCAAGAAAGTGGAGCCATAGAACCAAGCCTTCACAAAGAAGACACTGGTTTAGAGGATCAGAGCAAGTTGATTTGGGAACTATTCTTTGATGGAGCTAGATGCAGACATGGTTTTGGTGGTGGTGCTATGTTAGTGTCCCCAAAAGGAGAGAAGTACTATACCACCTTTAGATTTAGTTTCTCGTACACTAGCAATACTGCAGAATATGAAAGTCTAGTCAATGGACTAGAATGGGCTAGAAAAAGAGGGCTTAAAGCCTTAAAATTTTATGGTGACAGTGAGTTAGTTGTCATCCAAGTAAGAGGGATAAGTGTAACCAAAAATGACACCATGAAAGCATACAAACATAAAGTTTGGGATGCAATTGAAGACTTTTATGCTTTCAATATTGTTGCTATCCCTAGAAAATTAAATCAAAATGCAGATAGGTTAGCTGCTATTGGATCTTAGTATGATATCCCAAATACCATTTCAAAAGAAGTAGATCAATAGCATATCAAAGTGATTGTCAAACCCTCTATTCCTAATAATGATGTCAATTGGGAGGTGTTTGACAATGATGAACAAATTTTGCAATTCTTGTTTGAAGAAGATATTTTTTCAGAATATAATCAAGATAGGCTATCGCAGAACTATGGTCATCAAGTTATACAACTTAAGTCTAATAAGATGCATAGAGGTCTTGTCACCTTAGAGACTATCTTCAACAAGGATGATGAAGTTAAGAGAAACAAAGCTGGCTTGGTAGTTCAACAAGAGCATTGTGTCGAATTAGAGTTGGAACCAGGAAAGAGCTTACAATTTGGAAAAGTAAACACTGAATTTGAAAAGAAAGCTTACACTCAGTTCTTTAAAGAATTCAGTGATGTTTTTGCATGGAAATATGAAGACCTCAAAGGTTTTGATCCAGCCCTTGCTCAGCACACTATTGAATTAGAGCCTAATGCCAAACCAGTGAGGCAAAAGTAAAGGCTTGTTAATCCCAAGCTTGAGCAACTTATGCATAAGGAAGTGCTCAAATTAATAGAGAGTGGTATCATCTACCCCATCAAGCATACTAGTTGGGTTTCCAACCTTGTTCCTATCAGGAAGAAGAATGGGGAGTTGAGGTTATGTGTTGACTTTAGGGATCTTAACAGGGCCTCCTTGAAAGACCGCCATCCATTACCCTCTATGGAACAAATTTTACAATGTGTCTCTGGATCTGAGAGATTTTCATTATTGGATGGCTATTCGGGATACAATCAGATCTTGGTAAATGAAGAGGATCAATACAAGACTACATTTACAACCAAGTGGGGAACCATGGCTTATCAAAAGATGCCCTTTGGTTTGTCAAATGCAGGTGCTACATTTCAAAAGGCAATGGATATGGCCTTTAAAAGCCTCATGTACAAGTTTGTATAGGTCTACTTAGATGACATAACTATCTATTCCAAGCATGTAGCAGATCATATCAAACATTTGAGGTATATCTTTGAAAGGTGTCAAGAGTTTTGGATATCTCTTAATCCCAAGAAGTGTGTGTTTGTAGTTCATGAAGGAAAATTGGTAGGATATGTAGTATCCAAGGAAGGGATCATAGTATATCCTAAGATAATTGTAGCTATCCTAGAGCTACCCCTACCACATCATAAGAAAAGTCTCCAATATTTCATAAGAAAGATTAATTTTGTTAGGAGGTTCTTGCCTAACATTGCAGACTTACTCAAGCCCTTGACAGCCATGTTAAAGAAGAGTTCACCTTTCAGCTAGACTAAAGAAGGGAAAGTCAATTTCCAAGCTATCAAAGAGGCCTTAATAGAAGCCTCTGCTCTCCTAAACCCAAATTTCAGTAAGGATTTTATCCTTTATGCTTATGGAGGTCATGATGCCATATCTGCAATGTTGACCCAAGAAAATTTAGATGGGTTGGAGCAACCCATTGTTTTCTTTAGCAAAGGTTTAGAAGAGTATGAACAGAGATACTCTTTTGTAGAGAAACATGTACTTGCTGTGGTAAAGACCCTTAAGAAATTCAGACATCTATTGATTCATAGAAGGGTACATTTGAAAGTTACTCATCCAAGTGTCAAAGAGTTTTTGCTTTCCAAAGACCTAAATGAGAAAAGAGCTGGTTGGATCACCAAGGTGATGGAATATGACATAGATATTCAAACTACCAAGATGGTTAGAGGAAGAGGTCTTTGTGAAAATTTGGTAGGAGATGAAGGTTCAAAGCAATCAGAACAAATGGATGCATCTTTGGTTGTGCATTCTATAGAAGAACATGCTAAGGCATCAGGTTGGTTGCCTAACATGGTTCATTACTTGAAGATAGGAAAATGTCCTCCAAGTTTGGATTCAGCAAAAAGAAGGTATTATAGATTGCAATCTATTCCTTTTGTGTTGATAGATGAGGTTCTTTTCAGAAAGGATCACAATGGTGTCCTTTTAAGATGCATTGATTCAGAAAAGATAGCTGATGTCCTGTTTGAATTTCATGATGGACTTTCTGGAGGTCACTTTTCTCCTAGGACTATTGCTTTTAAAATCATAAGGACTGGATACTATTGGCCATCTGTCTTTAAAGATAGTCATGAGTATGTAAGAAAATGCATCAAATGTGTCATGTTTGTAGGAAAAGAAAGGCTTTCAGCCTTGCCCCTACAGCTAGTCAAAATAGAGAAAGGTTTAGAAGAGTATGAACATAGGTGGATAATCACTACAATAGATTACTTCACCAGATGGACAGAAGCAATTTCATTAAAGGAAGCTAATGAGAGTGCTATATTAAGCTTTTATGATGATATAATTCATAGATTTGGCACTCGAGGCTCTAGAATATCAGATAATGCATTGGCATTTATAGGCCTCAAAGTCTCAGAATGGGCAATCAGGAATAACATTTATCTGAATACAAGTTCTAATTATTACCCTCAAGGAAATGGTTTAGCAGAGTCAACAAATAAGAACTTGATTAGGATAATCAAGAAGACTCTGCAAGATAATCAGAGGGATTGGCATACTAAGCTTAGGTCTGCCTTATGGTTAGATAGGATTACTCTAAAGAAAATCATTGGTAATTCTCCTTATGTGTTAGTGTATGGGAGAGAGGACAAGTTGTCCATTTTAACTAAATTACTGGCTCTGGACTTGGCCACTCAATATGCTCTATTTGAAGGAGATCCCTTGCAGATCAGACATGCTCAGTTGATGGAGTTAGAGGAAATCAGAGACAAATGCATAAAGAATATGGAGTTCTATCAAATTTAGACAAAGAACTTTGATAAAAGAGCTAGGGCCATAAATTTCAAGGTTGGAGATGTAGTTCTCAAGTGGGATGAATTTAAAGCCAGACCTGGCAGACATACAAAGTTTGACTTAGTTTGGGGTGGACCTGTTGGTAGTGGTAATAGGAGGTTCTCTCTAATCTTTAGACTCATTCTATGCAAGTAGGGTTGTTGCATAAGAATTTTTTTCATTGGTGTATAGGATACCTAAAGGGGTTCGAAGACTATTCCATAATAATCTATCTGGAGGACTTTTATTCATCCAAAGGAGTCACGAGTGTGCAGATAAGGCAATACCCAGTTGAGTGAATGTGGAGCTCAAAGAAGAAGGAGGATTCTTTTGAATCCTCATCAATTGGACTATTTTCTTGTCAAACTTGAGTGCCTAACCTGAGATTCAAGCCCACCTATTGATTCAAGTTTGGTCCTGCAAAGAAAAGCTCCAACAGGACCATTTGTTGTAACAGAGTGCAAGGGGCCTAATGCTTTCCAGCTATCAACTCTTGAGGGTGATGCATTGCCAATCTTAGTGAATGGTTTCCATCTGAAGCCTTGTTTTGAGGTTAATCCCTCTTTGTAAATTCTTGTAAATATGTTTTCCCCTATTTTATTTCCCTATTTTCTAGGTTAGTTTCCTACTTTCCAAGAAGTGCGCATGCACAGTTGTCCTTTTGGTTTAGTTTTTCTCCTGTTGAAGTTTTGTGCTCGAGAAGTGACCCCATGCCCAATGGATATGTCAAGGCCATTGGTTTTAAATTTCTAGCAGGATGACATCCAACAAAAATCACCAAAATGTTACCCTAATTTTCCTATTCTATGCAAAATTGGCCAATGTCTATTCCAAGATCTCTGTTTTATCCTTGCCAAACATCCCTAAAATTTTCATGGTTTTATGTTCAGTTTCCTGGCCTTTGCAAATTGTTTTGTTCCTTGGTCTGCAGGTCAAATATTTGAAAATATAGTCATTCGGGCATGAAACTCTTGGAAACCCTAAGCCCTCATTCTAATTCATTGTTACTTTATTGGCAACTTAAGGTCTTCCAATTTCCATGTGCGCTTTATTCCTATTGGTTGGTCCCAGGTTCTCTAAGTTTTCTAGCGGTTACTTTTCTTATTTGGTGAACTGGTGACTACAGTGGTTCTCATAATTGCTAAGTGTTTTGTGGTTAGGTCTAAGTATCTTGCGACCTAGCGAAGGGTCACTTTTCTTTAGTCAGGCAATCACTCAATATTACTCGGGGTTAAGCTTTTGGTTCAGCAATTCAGCAAAGACCTTTGTTCGCATATTCTCTAAGTTTAACTATGGTTCGTTGAAGTATTAGCAAACAAGAAAGGCCTTCAATCACTAAATCACCAAATCAAAGTGAGGTTAATTCTACAGGCAGCAATGAAGATTCTAATTTGACGGTTGTCTGATAATCTCAAGAAATCTTCAGGGGCATAAGGCGATGAGACTAACCATCGATTTGGTATCAGGATTAGCTGTCAGAGTGGGGTACCATTTGAGATAATCAGATGGTCGTCATAAGTTCATGAAGGGTCTGTCAGAAGCTTACAATCTTGTGACAACTGTTAGATCTTCCAGGTATGCAGCGCTTCAAAGTCAAGTAAGTCCACTGCTATGTTGTCGTATGTGGAGACTTCCTATTGGTCAAGGGTTTGTGATGTGGAACTTCATCAGAGTGGGCCCAGAGGACTGTATAACTTTAATCTGACGGCTGGCACATGATCTCATGTGTTGTGTCAGAACCATGAGATTATGCACCGATGATCGATTTCATTCTGTTGTCAGAGCTAAGTCGAGTGGGTCCTCATTTTCTAATGTGCTCACGCTTTATTGGTCCACATAGTGATGATTGGAATGTGTCAGTGGAGCAATGTTAGGGTCTTTGCAAGGATGTCAGAAGGATGAAGATCAAAAGCTAACATGTCTTCGCATAGCTCTTTTCTGACACATGTGATCTTACACCCACCATTGGATCTTCCAAGTGTTCAAGACTTGTGAGTGGGTCCAGTGCCAAGTCAGGGTGATTTGTCAGCTTCTTATTGGTTGAAGTGAAAGGAGAGACTTTGGGACCGTGTTGCCAGGTGTGTTGATGTGCTCAAATATGACTGGTTTTCATGTGCTAACAGAGACTTCCAGGTAGACAGATGTGTCAGTGGGGTCACAGCTTAATGAAGATCTACGGCGGGCGTATGATCTGAAGGAATATTCAAGGGCTATGCAATCTTATGCCTGCCGTTGGATCATAATCTTATATTCAGTGGGTCCGATGGTAGAACTAGCCAAGCTGTTTGCTGATGGAGCAGTCAAGAATGAATAGAAAGGTGACATGTGTCAAAATGGGCCCAGAGTTTGAAAGACATTCTATGACTCAGTGACTAAGGGTTTCTTGTTCACTTGTTGTGACCAAGGTTAGTTAGAAGACCTAGCGATTCAATGAAATGCCTTGTTCACTGAATTGCTTAACCAAACCAGGGTAAAGTAAAGGATTTCATGACTTAGAGAAAGGTCTTTGATCATGCAATCACCGAATGACCTAAAAGGAAGAAAGCTTAGGTGGGTCTAAAATAACTGATGTGCTGACATGTTCATGTTTCATTGGCTAAGGAATTGATGATAGGGCCAAAGACTTTCAAAAGGTTTTGTGACTTTTTCAAGAGATGATCTGGGCCGTTTGTTTACCAAGAAGGAAAAGATATCGACGACTGTGTTTTAGAATGACCAGATAGTCGTTAAAATTCAAATTCAAATGTATTTCTGCAAGGGTTTTTGCCAATTTTTGATTTAATAGGACACAACATCGAGGTAGCTCAAGGAATTTAAGTCTCTAGGATGTTTTCAGTTAAGAGGGGATGATGAGGAAGTCTAGGCGGCTGTCATGGGTCATTTCTTCTCTCAGAAAGGTACCAGTTATGCATTCATGGCAAGACTTTGTGTAGGGAAGTGGATGAGTCCAGGTTGCTTGTCTGCAGGCAACAAAGTACAGGGATGGGCACTCAAAATATCTATCGGCCATGATTTTTGCAGAGTTATATTTATGATCAGATTTGATTGATTAGGGTTTGTTATGATATTGTAAAATCTGTAACTCTAGTTAGGTTTGACTCCTACCTGCGTGCAAGGAGATGTATATATTGTATTTTTGGAGCTTTTGAGCTCAGAAATGACTTTTTCTATAAAAAGAGAGGTTCGCAATTGCAGAAGAAGTTCATCTTTTCTTAAGGGTCATCTGTGGTATCATTTCTACCCTCTGGCTTATACAATTGTAAAATTCTCATTGATAATACAAATATTGCAGAGGTATTTTGTGACAATTCTTCATGTCCCTATGCTTCCTTGTTTGGATTATCTCTTATTGAATCAAAGTATATGATGTTTTCAGCGACAACTTAGGGTTCCTGATCCCTCTTACTTTCTATAATTGTGTGTGTTATTGTTTTTCATTTGATCTAGATGTTTTGTGGGTATACTTCAGCCCCCTAACAGTCTCATCTCAATCCTACACCGAGTTGCAGAAGTGAATATCTACTTGCAGATCATAAGTTGTGTCTTATGTTCAGGCCCTCCTATGAAACACTCATACAAGCCTATCCAGTAAGTTGTGACCTACTAGACCTAAGCCTTTCATTGATTCCACTCCTCTATACTGAGATCCAAACCCTATTTTCGGTGTATCACCTAGTAGGATAGTTTTCTTTGAAGTCATTTCCCTTTTATGCACTCCTTCTATCCCTTTTCCCCTCAAGATTTACTTTTCATGTCAGGAAGCAAATGAAGGTGATTATCCAAGAGGAACCAGCCTAGAACCTAGAGGTCTCATCTTAGTTAGCATAGGTCCCACAACCTGGAGATGATTCCCATGTTATACTAAGTTATCAAGACCAAGAGACCTTGAAACAAGGGTGCAACCTTAGTGTATAATAGGTACACCTACCTGAGCATTTAGGCTCAAAGTGTAGGAGGATCCTTGTTGATCCTTGTTAATTGGCCCTTTTCCTTGTAGACTTTGGAGTGGTGTAGAGTCAGTGACATTAAGTTGTCAATCATAGTGTAAACCTGTAAGTAGAAAGAGAAGGAGAATTCCAACACCCTATCTACCAGTCATTGATGTGATCTAGAGGTTGCAGCAACCTACACTTATCAGAAGATCATTCATGTTGATGCACATAGCTCAAACTTTGGATTTTGTCTAAGGTTGTGAAAGATTGAAGAAGCTGGAACATAAATTTGTTTATCTATACATTGAAGGTACATGATATGAACCGCACAACAAAAAAATACTTGGCTATTGTAGAGCTATATGTATGTATGTATGTTTGTTTATATTTTCTTTGATATTATTGTCAAAGGGAGAGAGAATGAATATGGAAAATCATTTACTTAGAATACATAGAAAGGGAGAGACTTGAATATGTGTTGCTGAGAATAAAAAAGGGAATCTAAGAGCTGAAAAGATCAAATCCACAAGGAGAGTCTGCACTTGTAATTATATTAAGTTTTGTAGTGATTAAATATATCAAATGCTCACCGAGCTACAAGATTTTTTCTTGCATAGTTGTAGAATACATGTTTGGTAAGCGTTTGGCATATTTTCATATTGCTTTTGTTGCGATCAATGCCAAAGAGAGAGATTGATGAAATACATTTGATTGAATATATGAATGAACTGAAGAAACAATGATTAGAGATCACCAAATACTGAAATGATATGTAAGATGATTAAATCAATCAATATGTTGTCATTGATGTCAACTAGTCTTGACAGTAATTATCATGTTAGTTACAAACATCTGAACATTTGTTTGAGGAAGAAAAGATGATGAACTAAGATATCTACATGAGAAAAATATGGATATGATAGATAAGGATAAGGTAAACATTGTGTAACTTATTGATGAGTCTATGGTTTTATATTGATGACTTGAGCATGTTACATTCATCTACTATGAAGAAGAGATTTGAAATTGAACATGTCAATATGGTTGGTAATTGAAGATTTATGTATACACTGAGCCAGTGTAGTGTATACCGACTAATAGTATTAACTAACCTAGTTTAACTAGTTATCACTGACACATTTCTATATTGACCGAGTATGGATGAAAATATTAAATGAAAAGAATAGTCGACTGAAATTTGATGAGCTAGAATTGTTATGATTTGGAGATTAAGGATTAAGTTTTATATGAGATTCACAGCTGACAAAATTCAGAAAAGATCAAAAGGATGAGACTGAAACCTGTTAATGACACATCTTCCGAGGAAGATTTAAGAGGCAAAATGGATGAAGGAGATTAAGTAGAAAAATCTAATGGCTAATATGAAAACGGTTTACTTGTCTATATAGGAGATATGAGTTTCATTTTTGAAACATGTCAAAGGAAGAAGACTTAAGAGAATTCATGTGAAGACTATTCATGCATCCTTGATTAGACAAGTTATTGAAAGAACCGAACTATAGAGATAACCGAGTGTCAAAGAATCATCTACTGAGTGAAAGTAAGTGAATGATTATTGATGAAGTGAATTTTATTATTGATCTGAGGATTTTTATGGGCTTATCATAGATTTGAATATCTACAATTGAGTTTTATTTGAATTAGATCATACTGTATCTGTTTAACCATTGATTTAGAAAATCTCTTAACTGAGTGGACTTAACAGTCTTATATTTTGCCCTATGTCATTCAGAGAATGTACATTGTTATCTTGTTGACCCTATAGTGAATGCTGGTCAAAAGTTAACTATTAGTGTTAAATCCTCTAACCAGGTCACACTTAACAGTGTGTTTGTAACCTTTAACAGGGTTGGCTCTTCACCGAGGTCACTTCAGAATAATGAATTATTTTGTGTTACCGGTCCCTAGTGGTTTTTCCCCTAATAGGGTTTCCACATTAAATCATTGTATTTTGTGTTATTTGTGATGATTGTTTTGCTATCATAATTTACACATTGCATAATTGATTTGGTTGGTAATCATACTTAGCTATTTACTGGTAATCGGTAAAGTGAACAGATAGATTGATATTTTATGTTATCGAGGTTCCTAATTTGTTGGAATTATTTGATAAGGTATATCTTTGTATTTGGGACTGTAGGATAACTGATCTAACTAATTCACCCACCTCTAAGTTATTCTAATAGTAGGGGTCCAACATTAGCACATATTTCTATGCACATGTAGGTGTCATAGGTTTAGTTGAATTCCCTTTGTACAAAGATAGCTTCTCAAGAGAATCAGATTGAAGAATTGATGAGGCAAAAATAAAAAGGTACAACCATAATATGGTCATAGGTACTAAAGAGAAAGAGATCAATGAGAAGATAGGCCTAGATTTCAAAAACAATTATAGAATTCCCAATTATAGTCAGTTACATTCAAAGAAACAACAAGGTGTGGGAAAGGACCCATTAATAATAGAAGTGAAGAAGATAAAATCACCTAATCTTTATAGGACACAAGATGGAGATGGAGCTAAAGCATGGATGATTTTGATGAATAAATATTTTGGACTACTACAAATGAACTTAACAATAAGGCTAGGATTTCCATTTCCATCATCAGATTAAAAGATGACTAAATTCCAATCACTACACAAAGGAAGAATGATAATAGTAGAGTACCAGACTAATTTTATGAGCCAAGAAGTGGAGGTGAGCTTTGTGGTTGAAAAAACTAGAAAAGAAATATGGAATGTAAACAAAAAGGAAATTTCTTCACCTACTCAAATAATAAAAGGAAGGAATTCTAGGAAGTTAAATCTAACAGAAAGGCTTAGATCGATAGTTTAAGAGGGCTAAAACTAAAGGGAGACTCATGGGTTAGAGATTGAAAAGTACAAGGAGGACAAGATACCATAAGGGGAAAGGACATCAGAAGAGGACTAGTAAAAATATGTTGGACATGTGGAGATGATCACTATAGAAATTAATGCCCTAATAAACAAAATAGCACCACCAAAACAACAACCTAAATTTATGCATAAGTTGATAATCAACAAGTGGATCAACAAGTCTCACTCATAGAACTTCAAGGTATGCTTTACTACCAACCTATGTCAATTTTGGCCGATTTGGGAGCCACAAATAGTTTTTTTTTTCATATCATTATACAAAAATGTAAAATTTATTACAAGAGGCTAAGTTGAGAAGAGATGGAGGTAGAGTTTGGGTCGGGTAAGAATCAAAATATGAAATTTTGTATGCAAGGAGCTAAGATTGAATTTGAAATGATAGAAAAAGGCAAACCTAAGGGCCACACAATTGGAATCTTATGATCTGATTTTAGGAATGCATTAGTTTTAGGAGAACCAAGCTAAATTGGGTTGCTACAACAAGAAAATTGAATGTTTAGATGACCAAGGGACACCAATAGATCTTTAGGCAATCTCAAGACCCCTAGAGATGAGAATGATCTTCTCTATGTAAGTTAAGATAGAAATAAGGAATGGAAGTAAAATATATTTGATTAAGGTAGAGAGAGCAATAAAGACCCAATCCGATTGAAGATTATTGAATCCATCATGAATTTCAAGATGTCTTTCCCGAGGAGTTACCATGACATCCTCCTAGGTGATGGACGGATTTCACCATAGACTTATTCCTAGGGGTTGAGCTTATCTCAAATGCCACATATTGAATGAACATCACTGAATTACAAGAGCTCAAATTGCAACTGAAAAGGGATGAAACCTTGAGGTTATGCATAGATTATCAAAAAATAAATTATTAAGAAAAAATAAATTTTTGAAGAGACATAAAAACATTTACATAAATCTTACAAATAATTTATCATTAAAGTCCAACAAAACAAAATAGACCGAAAATAACAAGATCAAAAGAGAACAAAAGATATGGAGTAAACCCTAGCACAACCATTGAAAAAATGTAGCAAGAAGCCAACAAGAGGCGCCTTAGATTAGAAATAAATAGAACCAAAATAGCCCAAAATTTTCAAAGTCTCAATGACTTCCTCTTTCAGTCGGTTCATCTTCTGAGCCACGTTCTTCAAATTGAGGATATCCTAAGGTAGATTAATTTATGAAAGCTTAGTTACTTTGTTTTTAAATCATACGGATTAACAATGGACTGCTAGGGCAGAATAGCAAATGCTAACAGTTTCCATATAGAAATCTTTCACATAAATGAACTCTTCATTTTATGATATGATATATTGTTAACCTGTCCAGCTCATACATATCAGTACAAATCTACACTTTTAATGTTTTTGTAATGAAGTTACGACTAGTACAATATAATTTATAGATAGCGAAAGCTTTGAAATGAATTAGCGGCTCAAAACGGTTCTGCAGCATCACAGTCTCTTTTCAGTTAATGTTTTCGGCAACCCGTGAATCCGACGGCCATCTTTTGTAAGGTTAATATGAATTTTAAAATATGATTATAGTATATAATTCTTGATATTTATGTAGTCTAATTTATTTGGTGTTTAATTACTCACTTGAACGCTCACACGGCCCGGTCAGACTACCCATGTCCTGTTATTGCAGACTGTGGAAAAGGACGAATATTTCCTTATAGGTTTTCCTTCATTAAAATTAATTTTCCAAAAAGTTGTATTAATTCTCTCGACCATGCTTAATAAGGTGTACTTCACAAAAATATATATAAATCTCAAAACAGCAACTAGGTACTCTTTGCCGGAGGAGATTCTAAGAATTCGTTCTTGTCGAGATATTTTATATAACATATACTATACAGTCTCGGAACTTAAAGCTATTGTCTATCTTGAAAATTTTGAATATTATAAACAGCCGCCCACTGGGAACTTCAAGTTAAGATTCCATTTTCCAGACTTAAGGTATTATATTTGTGTGTTCAATTGCACGGTTCCTCGAGAAAAGAGAAAATGCTATTGATCTTGTTTTGGTTTTTTTAATTGAAGTGTTGTCTAATGATTAAGTCGTGAATTTTATAGCTGGAACCCATAGATTCATAGAATATACGCTTTAATTCTTTACTAATAATTTATATGTGATGACAGCCATGAAGTGAATAAGGGCGTCACACAAACATAAAAAATGCTGCAACTGCAAATAGTATGATATTCAATACAGTTTATATATTACCGACAACACATGGATCCCAAACTACTTTATGAAAAGTGAAGATGAAATTTGCTATCCTTGGCTTTTAATATTACATAACCCCTTGCATGTTGGAACTACCGGCTTGCTATCACGAGCAGTCACTTTTGAAAAGTAAGGTTGTTTGTTTCGAGATTTTATATCACTAAAACCAACACTCCAGTTTTCAATTAATTTAGATAAAACATTCACTATAACATTGTTTTAACGAATGCTTACCAATTGCACCTCTGCTGTATACTTAGAATGAAAAAATGTGCATTTCATCTGTGCTGGGCATTTTATTTAGTATTCATGCTATGTTATTAAAGATGTAAAAGTGCTCAAGTATTTCATCTGTGCTAGGCATTTTATTTAGTATTCATGCCTATGTTATTAAAGATGTAAAAGTGCTCAAGTGTTTTCTCGTTGGTTTTCATAGAGTTTTAATTGCACTAGAATAGTGCATGAGAAAATCATGTTAGCTGGGCAATCAAAATATGACAAAGATGGTTGGTTTGGATGCTCATAATATGAAAATAAGTTAGAAAAGCAAGGATCAAATTGTGAGCTCACAGCATACAATAATCTTCCTAGTCCCAAAATCATAGGGCTAGAAATCATTTATGATGCTTCTTGTTTCATTATAAGGTCAATTATTTTATAATCAAAGAAATATTATGTCATTTATATAACATTGGTCATAGCATACATTAATATTCTAGAGTTCTAAAATAGTATGACTAGAAATCATCTATGGTGCCTCTTGTGCCACTATACTGTCAATACTATTTCATAATTGAAGAAATATTATGTCATTTATATAACATTGGTCATAAGTGTTGAAATGTTTCAAAATAACAACCAAAAAGTTTATAATGATTGGTTGTAGTTTGAAAAATAAAGATAATAAATGCTAGCAAAGATAAGCTTATAGAAAGAAGGTTAACCACTAATACAATTATGGTAGAAATTAAAGAATTACTTGAATTCTTACTTGTCATTATTTAGAAAATTCTTGTATGATTCTTCTAGCTTCTGTTATATCAAGAATTTTGTGAGGAATAGAAAAGAAAAACTTTGTATAAGAACCTATATTACAATCAGAGAATAAAAGAAACTTGCAATAGTTTCTATGAAAGATTGCAAGAAAAAATGTGTCAAAATAGTTCAAGACTCTTTACATTGTATACAAGTATTTGTAGTTGCATAATTTTTAAATCTGATTTTTAGACTACTATGAATGTGCTTTTTTTATTTTCTATGTTTTGATATCATGATTTATCATTTTCATCTGGTCCATTTAATTATATTACACCTAATTAATTAAAATTGTAATGTTAATTTTAGAACTGTATTTTGAAATCGTAATTTACAAGTTTTCAAACTACGCACAGTTTGAAGTCCGAGGGAATCTTGTCATTTTCGAATTAGTGTTAGATATCTAAGCTTGGTATTTATAGGACTTTCAAGGACATGCATTTACATCTCTTGAATGTATTAAATGTACTAATTTATATGATTTGGAAAATCTTAAAAATTAAATAAATTTAAATTTTAAAATAAATAGAATGATCTTACGTAATTCTGCTATTCATTTTAAGTTGAATAACCTGATTAAATTTATAATTTATCTATAAAAAAAATTGAGTATCACATGAGACTTTTTTGGATGATATGAATAGTCACTCTTGTGTAATTATATAAGATTTCATTAGACATTTTAGAATTGTAATATTTTTTGAATCATTGACTATTAATTTATCTCTTTTCATAAACATTAAACTTATTATCATTCTTTTACAAATTTGCATACACTAGCAGTATGTCTAAGTTAAATTAGAAATAAATTAAAAGTAAAAGAAAAATATTTTTTTATTTGAGAATAAAAAGTTGATCTAGTATTTTTCTTAAGAAGATTAATTGGTAATTTTGGTATGTTTTGTTGGTCTAATTTATGTGTTGTTCTGTTTGGGAGACATGATCCTTAAGTCACTCACACACACACACACACACACACACACCATAAAATGTATTTTGATAATTTTGACAAAATATTTTAAATATGCATTTACTATTGTAGAAGAATTCACTTTCTAGTTTATTATTTTTTATAGCTTAGTATTGTCCAACACACACCCCTTATAGAAAAGCCATATAAAATGGTGAGCTACTCCATAATTCTAATATCTAAAACTATAATAAAATTTATTCTATTTACTTATTTATTGATCATCTATTTGGAAGTAGTGTGTTATTTTTCCTTCTTCATTTGGCCTTGTTGAATGATCCATGCGAATATGTATAAAAATATTTTATTATATAGAAATATGAATATAAAAAAAGGATTTATGTTTTGACAAAGATGATAAATATGTTTCAAAAAAAAAAATGCCAATCTCAGATGACATTGATATTACCTTCTATGTTTAACTAGGCTACAACAAAAAAAATTGAATTTGTCTCACATGTTGTATTCTTAAAATCCAACTTATAGGATTCCTCTACCAAAAAAAGGAGGGCTTGAACCTCTATCTAATTATTACTCCCAAACCCACTATTGGAAGATAGCTAAACACAACCAACATTATTTCATCCAACTTTAACAATCCCCACAACACTCAAATTACTACAAGTAGAGTCATTAGTGTTAGTTACTAAAAATAGAAAGGAGGGGACAATTTACCTAGACACTTTCCCTTATTAAAAAATTTGATCATAGGTATATAAATAATAGTTAAACCCAAATATTCTATATCAAATTTGATTAAAGTGCTCAAGAATTGATAGATAACTATTAAAAATACAAACAAACACAAATTTTTATTTTATTTATTCCAAAATCTTCTATTAGACATGTCTTGTAATACAATAATAACATTACAAAGCTTGATGATTTATTTAAAATAAAAATTTAGAGATTACTCATTTGATTATATAAATTAGAAGAGAGCCCAAACCATTTACAAAAATTAGGCACTCAGTAGACAAGAGGGAGGAAGCTGAAAATCAACAAGAACAATGGTCCCAAGCCAACCCAATAGAGGATTCACCTAATTAGAAATGATGGGTTTAGGAAGGAACCCCATAGTATTTATTTATAAAAATTCTTTAGCCTAGAGAGAAATCCTTAGACAAGCAAGTAGAGCTTTGGAAGACATCTCTTAATATTTTATAAATTGAACACTTATGAATTGTAGGATAAGCAGTCGAAGTATAGAATAGACCAAAAAATACTAGTAGGTTGTGAAAGGATTTATCCAAACTCTCAAAATTATTTAACCATTATAAACAATTATCTTCATAGAAATGAAAGAGGGAAAAAAAATAACCCAAGCCCATTCAAGAGAAAACCACTATAGATATAGGATTCTTGACCTCTACTATAGGCCCCCTATTAGAAGAATAAAAATTCTCAATAAATATCCCAAAAAGAAAAGTATAAATTTCTATCTTAGTAGGTCTATTGTGAGAAATAGCACTACATAAGATTCAGAGGTTTTGGAAGGAACCCTCCAACCTTTTCCACACAAAGCCACTATGAAAATTTATGTTCATAGAAAGGTGAGAGGCAAGAAGAATCCCAAGACCAACTAAGAATAAACCACAATCAAAATAGTATCCTAAGCTACCAAAGAAAAGAGCCTCAAGTAATCCAACCAAAAAAATTGAGAACTAACCCTCTCCTGCATAACTGCCTAACAACTTGATAGGAGATGACAACATGACCCAAAGGAAAGGTAGGGGAGGAAGAAGACTAGAGAAAGATTTTATTTACAACCACCTTCTAATGATAGAAGCATGATGAGTAGCACCACATGAAACTAGAGACCATCTATCTTATGAAAAAACACTATTAAACAAGGATCTTAGCCCATGAGGCAGATGGAACTCGTCTAGAGTTTGTATAGGTCCTCTTGTTCCCCTGTTCTGGTGTTGTTTAGTTTTAGGATTTTTTGTTGTTGGGTGTTGTTTTCGATTTCTGGTTTTATAGTTTTTTTAGTGCTGGTGCTGGGTTTAGCGGGCTAGTTTCCAATCCCATTTCAGTTTAGTGGGCTTAAAGATTAATACTATTTTGTAAGAATTGTAAGGTATTTCGGGTCCCCATAAAACCTAGTTTTACCAGCAATCAAAAACAAGGATCTTAGCCCACATGGGTAGTAGAGTTGGCTTGAGCCTTGGATTTTCTTCCTAGTGGACTCATGTTTGAATCCATGACCTAGAATCAACCAATGTACTTGGCTTTTGGTTGGATTGGTACATACCCAAAGGGTTAGTCTTTCCCTATCTTGCCCCTTCTCGAGCCCAACATGACCAAAAAGTAAGACCATGGTAAGATGGGGTTGGGTGCTAGGATGGGTTGTGGGGATACCTATGGTGAAATAAAAATGATCTCATCTTGTTTGTATATCTACTAGATCTACCTCTTCCATCCCAACACAACCATATATAGAGGCTTTAGCCAAGTAAGGGAGAGGGTCATGAGACCAGGAGGCCAAAAGTAGTAGTTTACTAGTAACCTCACCCAGTGGAGCAAGAGTAACTATACAAATTTCCACCATAGAACCCCATAGATATCTTCAAACCTCCTTGACTATTTGTAGATACCACTACAAATAGTTTCCCCTTCCTCACATAGAAAGAGAAAGCCAAATATGGACACCATGCCATGAGGATCAAATAAAAACTAAACTAGATGAAAGACCCAGGAAGAAAAAAAACCCAAGCCTTCATCAAAGAAAATCATAGGCTTAGCAATACCAACCACTCTAGAGGCCCAAACACTAGAAAACCTAGTTCCAACACTCCCTCTCTCGCACTCACCAACAACCAAAAGGGAGATGTCTACACTAAGCAAGACTAACTAAGAATACACAGGCCCCAAAGAAGAAGTAGCCACATGGAAAAAGATTAGGATAGAGAAAGGGACGCTTAAGGCACAAAACCCAAACGAGAAACTCTAATGTTGATCTTTATAAGCTAGAAAAAATACCATGAATACAAGGATAAGAGCTCTTGATGCACTACAAAGAGAAGAGAAACCCTTATTCTCATGCATAAAAATAGGATGGAAATGACTAAGTTGATTGGAAACATAGGAAGAAGGCTTGAAGACAATCAAGGAAAATCCGCTATCCTTGCTCACTACTTCTACAACACAAAGACAACTAGAAACCCTCACCATAGGCTCTATGTTCTCCATAGTTTCTACACTCTCTATTTTTGCTCCATGCTTTCCATGCTCTCTATTTTTTCTCCTTCTACAAAACCAAGACTACAAGAAGCACTCAACACACCCCTCATGCTCTATGTGCTCTACATGAAATCTTTGATTTCTGTATTCTCCATTTTTTAGGATGATTGTTGTATATTCTTACAAACAAGAAAAAAGAAAATGTATATAAAAACTACAATCCTACCCAATTTCATAATGAAAAATTAATATGAACTAGATGATAATTCCAAATATACTACAACTATCTCCAAATACAACAAACAACAAACAAGCACTTATAAGAAATGTTTCACACAAACCTTATCAATCATAATAAAATCTAATAACACATACCCCTTCTATCTAACCTTAACAATGACTAAAATCAAATAATATTTCCTTAAATAAGGACCATCTAATTCTACCGTAGGCCATTGACATGTCTAACACGATGAATATAATTTTATCCCCAAAAACCTATATAATGAATGCCTGTAAAGCGATAACAATACTATAACAAATCTAATGTCCCTTTACAAAGCCCCCTACTCAAATGATATCAGAGATTCCAATGTCTATTTCGAACGATAAATAGAATGTTTAATCATGAAATTTTGAGAGACCTTATAGAGAGTATTAAGAACATATACACGAATATAATTAACCAACACTTTTATTTGGATTGAATGTGAGAAAAATAAAATTAATCGTTTGAAGCGTCTACTTATCACTATAAAATTTTGGTAAAATTTTTAGAAGGTTGGAAAATCATCCTTCAAGATGTATCGAAAGTCCTTATAAAACTCAATATAAAAAAAAAAATCATTAAAATCAAATCGTTTTCTCTTTCCTTCAACCGAATTATGAATAAAAGAGCTATTTAGTTTTCTCTCTTGGTGCGAATTGGTTTCAGATTCATACTTCAAAACATGTAAAGTTCTCTTGAAGTTTATATTAATGAAGCTTCTAAAAAAGGTAATAATCATTTAAACATCTTCCTGTAGTTATAAGAAATCTTCTAATTTGAAAAGTAATACAATTGTAGGGCTTCCTCCAGCAACCATACTGCCATATTCTCAATTGTAGCATGGTAACAAAGCCAGACACTCAAGATTTGATATTTTGTTAAGTTAAATATTTTTTTCATTGATATTTTGTTTAGATCTTTCATACTAAAGCTGGACAAGTAGGGAGGAAAATCATTAGGCAGCTGCAGAACAGAGTGTTCCTTCGACATCAAAAACACAACCATGTCTTGTGTATAGAGCGTTGTGTCCACAGGTTGTAGCCTGAGTCAATCAAACACAACCCCAAGAAGCCAGAAATGAAGCTTCTCAAACCTCCAGGTCTACCATTTTAACCATTGTGCCCAGGAATTTGTGGCTTTGATACCAAAATGAGAGTGCAAGAGGATAAAATGAGACATATAACTTGATACTTCGATATCTTTTATTGATTCAGATATGCCTTTAAATAGGCATTATGCAACTGGTTGAAACTATTAAACAGTTAAGTAAATGTTGAAGACAAACCAGTGATAAATTATTATGCAGACATTAAAATATTAAACCTACCAAAATTATGTAATATACCAACAATTTCTTGATAGTAAAGATTTTAAAAATCAATGAATAAATAACTATGTGTGTCAAATCATCTACAATAAATTTTTTATTAAAAAATCAAACATTATAACCCTTTTAAAACCAATTCAAATTTTGTATAATATTTTAAACCTTTTTTGTTTTGATTAAGGTAATCAGATAGGTGTCCAAGTCCATAACATAAATCTTATAGGAATATCAAAAGGAATTCAAAATGAGTTAATTCAACTAATGACCAAAAAGACAAAAAACTTGTAGAGTACTAGCAACAAAAACAACCAAAATAAAGAATCAAAAGACATAAGATAGTGGATGGATAAAAGATTAACCTCCTTCAATTCCTAATTAAGATCATTTACAGTTTCCATGAAAGATCCCTTTAGGTGTGTGGGAAAACCTAAGGCTGAAGTACAAGGGTCCTCTTTCCCTGTGTGAAAAGAAACCTACAAATTATCCTCTCCTTTTCTTCACTTTTTATTTCTTATAGTGAAATTTCTCCTCAAGGGTGTTGAAGGAGGTAGCCATCTTACTCATTATCTATTTGTTGAAGGTGATGAGATCCACAATATTTTTGTTCACATAGTTTTAGTTAGTTTTAACATTATCTATAGCCAATAAAATTTCATATTTCTCCTCTTGAGATGGAATCAAAGCCCTACATTCATGAACATGTTCTTCAATTAAGTCATAATCATCTAATTTCATAGAAAGTTCATCAGTAGCTTATCAAACCTAATCATCCATAATGGTTTTAAACCAATCCCCAACTTTAACCTCTACCATTACAATAGCTTTCAACCTAGTAATCTTTTTCTTGGTTGTATAACAATGAAATATAAGCTATTTTATGATAGAATTCAGGTGGTTATAGAGGATGCATAGTTTATCCACTTCATCCATAATATAGGGGTAGTCAATATTCTCATCTTTAGGAGTGGGGTAATGGAAATATGGATGAGAAATATTATATGATACCTTTGTATCAACTTTAGGAGAATGAGGGGTGGAAATAGCGGAAGGGGGTTTTGAGACACACTAGTATTTGTGAGTGGGGTATACTCAATGTTGCACTTTAATTTGGTTGACCAAGAAGAGGAATAATCCTTAAAGAAAATGATGGTTTCTTAAATATTCTTCTCTTTTCTTAAAGATGTCAACTTGGTCTTGATTATAGGATTAAATCTAGATGATCTAGGAGGAGGAGTAACCATAGTAGAGGTGCAAGCTATTTTAGTATATTTTTGGTTGCTAAGATAAAAAATGATAGGGGAAGTTTTTGGACCTACCTTAAGGGTATGATCTAGATAAATGTTATACATTTAGAGGATGAGGCCTTGGTGCAAAAATGGGTCCACATGGGCTTTGAATTTAAAAATACACTAAGACGGAAAAGATAACATATAAAAAAGTCAAATTAAGCTTCATACGATGACGAAAATGATTGAGAATAGGAAAGAGGTGAGAGTGGAATAATTTCAACCTCCCCTTGAGAGTGATAAATTTTATTAACATGAGAGCCATGTCCTTCTATTCCACTAGGAGATCTTCATGGTTGAATTCATTCAAAAGGATAAATCTTTTCTCTAAGGCCAAGGAATTTCTTGAAGTATTATTTGTAATGAGCATTGGTGTTTCTAGGAAGGGTTGTCCCTTCTACTAGCATTACAATAACAATTGCAATAGACTTGACCGAGGCTGCAAAATTGATTCTACCAATTGTCACTTTCCTTTGGTCCCAAGATTAGTAAACCATTTTAATAATTATAGATAATAAATCTTCATTCCCTTATTATAACTATCCATATATCCTACTCAAGGAATAGGCCAAAGAGTGGTGATATTCTTGTTCCTTTTATGTTCATGCACCAAATAGATAGGATTGTCCCTGAAGTCACATAGTTCATAGTTGTTGATTCCTTGAAGAGAGAATTAGAGGTTAACCTTCCTTGAGCTTTGCTCACAAAAAGAAGGATTCATCATCCTTATGTCATTGTCATGTTATTACATTAGTAGTTTCATTTGTGATATTCTGCAACAGGGTATTCTCAGCTATTTTCAGAATCATCTTTCACTGAAGTAGATTTGAGTAACATAATAGCATGACAATGAAGACCTAATCCACTAATGAAGAGCTTACTTGAAATATAGTAACCTATTCACAGGCAATAGCCACCTGAGTCCTATGGAGCTCAAAGCAAAAGGAGGATCTTATCCAATCCTCATCAATTAGGCTTTTCTTGCAAACTTGGAGACCTTTTAACTAAGAATCAAGCCAATCTCTTTGCCAAGTTTGACCCCACAAGAAAAATCCCTAATAGAACCCAAAAAGCCCAAATTATCAATAAAATGGTGCACAAATGAAGCAATGTGCACACACTTTTGGGATCATTGGTGGATGGTTTTTGATAAACCACCCCATAGCAGTTTGGAGGTCCCATTTTATTTCATAAAAAAAATGTATGCTGATTTTGTGCTTGGTCACCATGTTAATTATTGGAGTATGATGCCCAACATGGGCGTAGGTAGAGCAGCTCCTCAGACTAGGCCATCTGTCCAGTGCAAAAAGGCCACTACCTTTGTTCCCCCCACTAATGTGGCACTACCTCCTTCAGTGCAGCATCCTGATATCATTACAAAAGCTACCTCATAAACTATTAGGGCCATTAATTTATTGAGTGATCAGTTGATCATGCAGACCAGGTCACTGTTGCCTCCTGGTGTGGATGATGTTGGCGCATCGACATCTCATTGGAGTTCACATGTATGAGAGCCCCATATTTGCATTATATGCAAGAATATGTGCCTCAGATCGCTTACTGATGCTAATACATATCAGTTACATGTTATTGATGAGGAGGATATAGGAGCTGCAGCTGCAGAGGCTGTAACACCTCATGGAGCATCTACATCTCATGAGAGTGCTCAGGAGGTGTACGTAGAGCCATTGACTCCTATTGATACAGTAAGAGTAAACAATATAAATAAATTTTTAACATGAATTATTTAATTTAAAACTAATTTATTTATTTAGATTAGTTTTTATGATTGCATGCACTTATGTATATATATTTTTTCCATTTATGTTCAGTCGATGACACAAGAGGAGGTGAGACAGGTGGATGAGTCCACACTTTCAGCCATTTCATTTGGCCTTGATGACTATACAATATATTATAAATTATGTACCCATTAGTTTTTTTTTATATCATTTGGTGTACATGCTTAAATCTCTATCAATTAGAGCAATAACATTCATACATTTACTAATATATTGTCATCTTATTGTGTTCTTGTAGGCTACAATTGATGTCAGTTGGGGGCATGAGGGGGTTTCTTCATCAGGTGTCAACAAAGAAAAGGTAGTTAATTGTTTAAGATTAATTATGCATGCATATGTATTCCACTTGTGTGTAGTAATAAATATTTTACTTACACTTTATTGTATAGGGTGTGGCTATTGGTGATGTCCCGACACTGGTTCGGGAGTGTAGGGTTACATGCATCTTGATTTGGAGTGATAGCCCCATTGTACGTAGACTTTTACATATTGTTATTTGTATTTTGTAACCAAGGTTGTTATGACGAAGTACATTGATATATAATTGACAATCTTTTTACTCTCATAGGATACTCCGACTATGAGGGAGGGCCCACGAGAATCTTTCGTATCTTTGTTGACCTAGCCCACTATTCCAGAGGAGGGATCACGAGATGTAAGTTTTAATTTTAGTTCAATCAATTTGTAATTTCATTATGCTATTATCCTATTTTGTAGATTTATTACTCTATCTTGCACCACTCTACTAATCTCATTATTGCAAATATATATTTACAGGTCAGAGTTGGTATTGCTGGCATGGTCCCTTCGCTACCCAGGACTTATGCTAGGACACCTAATCATGGCGGGAGATCGAGAGACTAGGTACAAATATTTGTATTCAGTTATAATTTTAATTAAATTATTGTTTGAATTATGAATTATATATATAGGTGTGTGTGTGTGTGTGTGCAAATCATATAAAGTAAGCAATCTAACTTGGGTTTGAACTCATTTTTTATGCAAGATCAATCAGAGCCCAACACTTCTTCAAAGAAGCTACGTTTTGATGATCTCTGTCATGCCCTGCAAGGGAACCGGGGAAGAGAACAAAGATTCTCTTTGTAAAAGAAAACCTAAGTAGTGATTTATGAAAAATCTTGAACTTTTAAAAAGAATTAAATAAACGAAACATAGATTAACTTAAATTCCTCCAAGGTTCCCTTTTCATTTAAATGCATGATTCATTTAAGTCCATTAAGTAAGCTAACAACAAGGTTTACTTCACAAAGCAAACTACATCATATCTTTAAGAAATACAAAGTATTTTCATTTCAACTCTCCATTTAAAACCATCTATATTCCTAAGTATCTTTATAAATTTTAAATCAAATAGAATCATCTAAATCATTTGATACATTGCAAATAATACATTTTTTTTTTAATAGACTTTTTCAATTAATCAATAATAAGAAACATACTACCATACTTGAAATGTTACTAAATCCTTTTTCTTTTCCAACATACGTCTTATACATAAAGTTCATGCTTTTCCCCTTTTCCTTTTTCCTAAGTCTACCCATCCCAAATACATCATTTTGAAATGCATTAATGATTACATTACATTCAGCTCCTCATGGGAGGTAACAATAATTTTACATCATGAAATATAATTACAAAGCCTTTATTCTTCAAACTAGTACATGAGCAAGCATGGATCTTCAAACGTTGCATCTGCAAAAGATACCATGATAAAAATATTTACCACCCAACCACATGGATACCAAAAGGCTCACTCCCCCATGCTAGGAGATAAACACCAAGGTCCACAAAGAAAGAATAGATAGGCCATACCTAGGGTTGGGTAACCTTTACCAAATAACAATGAAAAGAAGATCAAAGTAAAAATCTTTTCCCTGAAGGTTCTAAGGCTTGGTAGAAACTCTAAGCAACAACCTAAGTGAGTGTCATCACGTAGCCCCTCACCCCTTGGGTTGTCCTGGTACTAGCTACTCTGGGCCCCAGCCCCCAAGTAGGCACATGCGGGATCGAATGCCTTTCATATAGACAAGTGCCATTCGATCGTAACTATGCATAGGTACCTTCTCCCACTCCCATCCATAGCCTTTACTAGCACTAATGGCATGGGCAAGGCACATTTAATATTTTTAATATTTGAACCCATTCCCATAAGTTTAATTAAGTTTTCACTTGTTAAATAACTCTTCAGTCGGTTATCCTGGTTCTAGCCACTTAGGGCCTTGACCCTGTACTGAGAGCCACTCACTTGGTGTCATTAGGTTTTCTACCCTTAACCCACACATCACAAATACATCATACATGTAGTAAAAACACATCATAAACACATTTGTAAACTTACATCAAGGAACAACAAATAATAGGATAGTTTAGGGATGTTAAGGAAGATTAGGAGCGGTTTAGGGAACCCTAGGATAGTTCTGATCTTCCAGAAAATCCTAAACCCTAACCCTACTCCCTACACACATCCTAAACATATTAAGGCATATAAATGTACCATATAAATTTCATCAAACAAGAAGTGATCATAAATAAGGTTTAGACAAATTTCCATATAGTTTATACAAAATTCCATATGCCTGAAATTTGACTAAGTCTGAATTTTTAGAAATCTCAAAATTAAAAGTTGCATCTTAACTCCTATGAAGCTAAAACCTATCTCAATCATTGTGGAAGGTACCTAATTCTTTTATACAAGTATAACTTAAAGTATAAGAAATTAAAGTATCATAACTTATACTTTAATGTTATACTTGTATAAATCCTGCCTAAATCCTGATCTGGGATCAAACTGCGCATTTATTTTTGTAGTTCTACGCATTGGTTTCATGTAACTCACATTTGTTCAAAGTTCCTACACATTTGTCCAATATGACTGCACATTTCTTTTAGAAACCTGCACATATGTTCAAGATACCTGTGCATTTGTGCAGAACGATAGAAAATTAAAAAAATGGCTGACAAATCTGTCTTGTGGGAGAAACTGTGTAATGTTCCCGCCAGGGAACCCAGAAGGAATCAGGTCTATGACCTAAAATTACAACTAACAATTTTTTTTTTAACATTCTAACATATCATCATTACCATTCACAAGTACATTCCTTAAGGTTCCCTTAATGAATTCAATTACCATTATCAAGTATTTCATTTTATTCCTTAATTTAATGCAATTCTATTTCCATTTTGACTTCAATTTATATTGAGACAATTATTCCATTTCAGATCAAAACCAATTACATTAATGAACTAGTGGAATTAATTTTCCTTACCGACTAACACGTATTTTACCTAAATTAGAAGTGAAACAAGCACACATTACTTATCACATCCACTAAGCACATTTATTATTTCATAGTTGTTTACTCCTTAACATTATCTATGCTCAACTCAATTGCACCATCAAAATTCAATTAAACTTCTCCAATAAGAGTCCTTACTTCCTATTTTCATCTCACGATAATAATAGAAAGAGTGTAATGTACTTAACCATGTATTGATAACTGACATAAATCATTAAATGAATCATTTTTTCCATAAGTTTAACTTCCACAAATTATCATGTATAACCGTGCACAAGTCTAGTTAAGAATTGAGATTAAAACTTAGCTTGAATAACACCACACATTACTCATATTGATCTATACATTTAAGAAATCACTTTTCATCACTATTTTAATAACATACATGTTTCTTACCCTTATTTTTTTCACCTGGAAATACCCTTGAACCCTTAGCATATCTTTTCACTAACCATATATCAAAACGAGTTTCCTTTTAAAGAAGTTTACATCCATAACTACTTTCATTACAAAGGTTTGCATAGAGCCATTACTTTCAATTTTCATTTAAAATTCACAAGAGATATAAGATAGGAGTTACTTAAACATAATCCATGCTTAATTTACCAACATTCAATCCCATTTTTTAGATTCCTAAATACGACCCTTACCCATACACATAGCTTCTTTCTTATAATTTCCATTTACAACATAATTAGAATTACATTTACTGCACATAGCCCAAAGGCATAGAGAAACATAATTACATCAAGTTTCCCAAAGGCTTACAATACATCTTTACATCTTGATAACAAAAGATAGAGATACATGAAACAAGAACATAATCTTCACCACTAAACAACTCAGAATCCAAGCCATGACACAAACCATGAACAATACCTTGAAAGAGATTTTCCACCCAACCATGTGAAACTGATAAAGTTCCACCCCCCATGCTAGGAAATAGAACCAAGGTACTCTCAAGACCTTAAGGCAATCTAAGTCTCAAATACCAATAAAACAAGACTAAAATAAAAAGAATAAGGCACATAAAAATATCATCATATTACAACACTGAGGTTAAGGTTCTAGAAGACCACCTAAGTGAGTGTCATCACACAACCTATGTATTGGGATCCTCCCTGGCAACCATGTAACCCCGATCCCCCCTTTATGAATAGGTATCCACCCTGGCAGTTAACCCTGGTCCCAGTACTCCAATCAGGTCTGTGTGGCCATTATTATGTTTTCTTTCATTATCTTTTCAATCACCCTTCCCAGGTTAATTTTTAAGGTTATCACTTTTCACAAACCCACCCATAGGATCATCCAGCAACCACTTTAGGGTTCCAACACCTATGGTGAGCCACTCACTTAAGGTTCATATACCCTTACCCCATCACAAGCCACAAAACTAGATAACACTTCCAAGTCTTGATTCATAAGTTTAGGAAACTCCCATGTGCACTCAGGCCCTCAGAATGAGTCCTAACCTTAGCCATATACATAACAGGAACCATTGGAAGAATGTCTATCACCAGACATCTCAGGAAAAACATAAAAATTTTCACATGCACAATTAAAACTTCCCAAGGCTCATTTATAGGTCTAAGGAACCCTCCAGTGCACATTGGCCACCGAGACGAGTCCTAGCCTCATAAACTAAACTCAAATCTATGCCAAGTGCAAAATCATCACAAGTAAACCATATAGCCTCAACAAAACAAGTAAAAAAAATATTTCAAGTTACACAAAATTCATATGCCAAAACACAATGCTATGCAAAATCTCACATGCCTAAAATATAACTAAGTCTGATTTTTCTGAAAAACTAAAAATCTAGAAGTTGCATCTTAACTCCTATGAATATGGAGCCTATCTCAATCATCTCAGAAGGTACCTAATTTATTTATACAAGTATAACTTAAAGTATAAGAAATTAAAGTATTGTAACTTATACTTAAATGTTATACTTGTATAAATCCTGTCCTAAAAATATTAAGCCCCTGAAACCCTAAAAACTTCAAATGACTTTCCACATAGACTCGTACAACAATGCATGCTTCTTATACTTGTATAAATCATGTCCTAAAAATACTAAGCCCCTAAAACCCAAAAAACTCCAAACGACTTCCCACATAGACTCATACGACAATGTATGCCTCCCATACAACATTTGACCAAGTGTCATGTGGGTATGACTACAATGTCGTACGACACTGTGACACACTATCACAAAATTAAATTTAAACTTTCTGAAGACACTTAAAAACTATTTTTTTTACCCATGCAACTTTTTATTCATTCCCATATGACATTTGACCAAGTGTCATAAGAACACAATTTCATACGACACTACAACACACTTTTATGAAATTAATCCAGTATTGCCCAAAAAGGCCAAAAAAATGACTTTTAAGGCATGGAGAGTGCCTGGGAAAGGTTCCATAAGATCAACCTAATGTAGGGACCTCAGTACCACATACAAAACACATCCTCAACATTACCTAAGCCTTAGACTAAATTAAATCAAATTAAAACTACAATTCACAGAAAAGCCTATAGGGACCAAAAATGAGGAAATAAGGATTGCAACTATTACTAAACCATCCCAAACCTTCCTAAACCTTCCCAAATCATTACATAACTCTCTAAAACCAAAAATGAAGTATCACAACAAATCTCAAACTCCCAGGAAATATTACACCATTAAAACTATACAAACATTTACATAATTTACTTCTCGAGATCACAATAGAAATGCACAAAAGATAGACATTTACATTTCCATTTTAATACATAGAAAAAATTCAAAGGAAAATATAATATTATATCATACACACAAATATACACACACACACATAGGAAGAATGGGGATTCTTCCCAGTTTACACCCTACCTAGGGTCTTGAAGAAAATCCTCTTCCCTTGGCTGGACACTCTCTGCAAAATTTCCAGCCTTGAGTAGATAGCCTCCTAGAAATCTTCCTCTGGAAATCAAACTCCAGTAATTCATAAACATTTTTCTTCACCAAATGGATACTCTCACACTCACAGAACTTCAAATAAATTTCTAGAAAAATCAATACAAAACACTCCCAAAAATCTTCCAAAAAATCCTCCTCCCCAACCACACAAGAATTACAAATATTTATACTTCAACTATGTGGTCGGAGGAGTTGCTTTATGGGAGGCAACTTCTCCAACTTCCATAGTTGGTTGGAAGATCAACAAATCATTCCCGTAAAAGACTTAATCAAAGTTTTAATAAATTTAATTATAAATAGCTTTAAAAGAAGACCACAACAAGAAAGACAACCAAATAGCTTCCAAGGAAAACACAAAGCACAAATAGAAAATGACTAGCCTAACTTCTAGGAGGTCTTGAGTTCAACTCCCTCCTAGATAGCTAGTTTTACTACAAAGAGCATTTATCTTTACTATTACTATTATTAATATTATTTTCACTTTTTATTTAATAGATTTATTTAATACACTTCATTGAATTCACTTCAAATAACATACCACTAAAACAATCAATAAATCCATACAAATATTATTATTTATATAAGCATGGGTATATGTGCGCGCGCACACACACACACACACACACACACACACACACACACATATATATATATATATATATATATATATATATATATATATATATATATATATATATATATATATATATATATATATATATATATATATATATATATATATATATATATATATATATATATATATATATATATATATATATATATAACTCACATCATAAATCACAAAATGACATCAAATCATAATTCACAAGACCACATCACATAGAACATTCAAATCCCCCAACAAGGGTAATCTCCTAAGAAGAAATCTAAGTCCATGGTAATCTTGAGAGTAATCTTGGTAATACCTCCACACAACAATAGTTCGAGGATTTTTAAGACACTTAGATCTGTGTAGCCAGGTGGAGTCAATGTCTGGTACCTACATCTTGCAACACCAACTAATTACACCAATATATATATACACATGTACAAAAAATTGCAAACAAGAAGGGAGAGTACGACATCATGTGGACCTCCTGGAGGAGTAACTACGACTACCTCCCCTCATCCTACACTCACCTCAGACAGTGACATCAACAAAGCATAATTGGATTAGTGTGGTTAGTAACAAAATAATCTCTTTTCCATATTGTATAAAAATAATGCATCATAACAAATTCATGTAAATGTAAATTGTCTATTAACTTTCCAAACCTATTTAACCATCAGGCATGTACTCAAAATGTCCCATTACCAAAACAAGATAAACAAATCATATAACCATAAATGCATTAATCGTATCTAATCCCAAGTAACGTTATTAGAGAAGGTAACAGATCTAACCCTTAAGTCATTATAATCAATTGACCTAAGGTAACCATAAACATTAATAATGAACATTTCCAAAAAGAAGCATATAAGTCTATCAGGTGATCATTTTAGCATTAAGTTCCTAAACTATGATTGACACAAAGAAGATGTATAGTAACATACCTATATAATATAATTTCCCACATTAAATATGAAGTTATGGTGAGTTGCAAGAGGTTTGGCTTAAGCATCCATCACAAGAAGGATGATTCTCACATATAGTCCTTCCTAATTTCAAGTGAACATAACCAAGACTTGATAGGGTTGGAGGGGCATTACAAACTGGGCATTATGGGGACTGTGGATACCAAATCTGGGAAAGTCCCATTTGAGATCTCCCAGTTTCCATACAAGAACAACCCTTCAACAAGGATTACTAGCCATCTAAATCTACTTTAGAATTGGAGAAAGAAACTAAGTTCCTATGATAGACTTAAACTATGAGGGTCACTAGAACAATCTCAAGATCTGGTAGTTCCTAGAGACCCTTGAGACATATGGGAGAATGTCACAAGGATCTTAGGATGTTCTCAGACTTCATCCAATTCCAAAATTAAAACCAATAGACTCCTAATTGATTAAACATTCTTTTGATTACAATAATGCTTCTATAAACATTCAAATCCCAACTATTCCATTATACAAACAATAACAACATAATCCAACTCTAATTTTACTTTCTACCTTCATCCAGCAAGCAAATAACAAAAGAAAATCAACTCACACAGGGATTACATACTTATTTATGCAACACTATATCAATATTATCCTCTATCCTAATGTTATTTCGCAATAATACAGACTTAGTACAATACCAAAACCATTCACTATCTTGCAGATTCACACAAGAAAACAAGTAGATAAACATATTAGCACTCAAACAAGACAATGTTCAAATGGAGGATCATCTCCTGGGATAGATCATATGTGGTGTCTTGCAGAGATACTATTGATGAAGGTGGATCCAACCGTCTCAGCCTTCCTCACGCACTTCTCTAGACTCCTTCCAAACAAAAACTATGATATAAATCCCTCGAGACAATCTCCAACCACCTAAAAATCTCAATATGATATCTTAAAACTATAATAAAACTTCCTGAGAAATTATTACAGCCAACTACCAACTCCTTTCTCCCAGGGATTTTTCCTATTAATAAACTAAGGAAGTGGTTGCATGAGAAAATCCAACCGATGCAACCATTCAAAACTAATGGTTGGTTAATAGTTTAGGATTAATTTATCCAATAACAATAACCATTCCCAGAAAGATATATTTATAATAATAGTAATAATTTCTTCTCATATATCCTTTATTTAAGGAAGACCAATAGTAATTTCTATTCTTTAAATATAATTACTATTTATTTAATTTCTATTCCATATAGATAATATTACTTATTATCTATTGATGCAATAATTTATTATCCACAAACCAATATATATATAAATATAATTTAATATAATAATTCATATTTCACAATTAATTATAAATATATGTATACATATGCATAAGTGTGCACCCATATGCCTATGTGTACATATACCATCACATGTATTATACAACAAGCATATTATTATTATTAATATCACCATCACATTACTATCAATATTATAGAACATATGACTATTATTGACATATAAATATATATTTATTTAATCAAACACTAGATCATACTTCATAAAAGATACAATAATCCATATAAGGTAACTTCTAACAAATGATAGAATATTCTATACAAAGGAACTAGAGTTATCATTCACAACATCACCTTATCAATAAATGCATGAAGCAAACAACAAGTTGACACAAAAGTATATTACCAACACAAGGACTAACTCAAGAAACTCCCATCCTAAGGAATAGAAAAGGATCGGAGGTAGATTTCCTTCATGTGGAACCTGGTGATATCTTTGTAACAACAACAACGATCAAGGATTTTGAGGGATCGCTCAGACCTATGAAGCCAGGTGGAGATGATACTCGGTACCTAAAATCCTACATCACCAAGAAGAGATACATATATATACATATGGATATACAAATCAGATATATGCAAGTAGATGACCAGGATCGATACATCGTGTGGACCTCAACTAAGTGAGTAACTATGACTTTGTCCTGAGTCATAAGAACACAACAGACACATGTCCATGAAACATAAAACATCATGATAATGGTTAGATTCATGAAACATATAAAAATAGATGGTTTTTTCTAATCTCATAAACATATAAATGACAACCATAAATGAGTATATCAATCATATCATCATCCACAAAAAATAAATGTAAATGTATAGTTCTCACTATCATAATAAAATGTCCAAGTCAAAAATTCCAAGTATCACCATAGGAGAGGGTATTACAATCCCCCTATGGCATAGGATGTAGTTTTAGTTTTGTGGTCATTTAGAGATGCCACTTGGCACATTTTGAGATGGCATATATGCCACATTGTACACCTTAAAACATTGATTTTGTAGACATTTTGAAATGGCATCTGCCATATTTGTATATGGAGATACTTTTGATACATTTGATACTTTGTATATATAGAACATGTTCATTTATATGTTATATTTGCATCATCTTTTGTATATACATATTTATTATACATGTTTATGGAATTGAATGGTGAAGTTATATCTTGACTATGATTATCATTATGATTTAAATTATATCTTATTGAAGTTACATTTGTTTTTCTTTACTCTAGAATACCCTATTCATGGAGCTTATTATGTTTGAGGTTTAACTTCTATAGATTTCCTAGATTTCTTGTGCTTAACTTTCCCGATGCCTAAGATGATGATGAGGCCATCAGTACTGATACTGAAGATCATTTCTCTGCAAAACAAAAACCATGCCATCTGCTCTTGATCACTAAATTAAAACTTCAATCACTGCTAATATGAAGTTGAATCACCCAAAACTAAGAGAGGTTATTGTAGACCTTGGAAACATGATCCCATAGCCCCTGATGGTTTGTTGATACCTCTCACAAGCTCTGAGATATGAGCCATGGAAGATCACTACCCAATCATGCTTAGAGCACCTTGGGGTCACTTGGGTCAAGCGTGGTCATGAGTGTTTCATTGACTGCGTGGGTGAAATGGGGTTGCCACTAGTGTTTACCCAGCAAACTAGAGCTGATGGAGCAGACGGTTTGATGTAATGTCAGATGGTTTGAAAGATACGTTGCTGAGCCGCTTTCAACTGAACCTCACTATAACTTTTGGCATTGACGGAGATTACCTTTCCAAATGCAAACCAAGTGAAATCACGCAAAACTAAGAAAGGTTATTTTAGACCTTGAAAACATGATCTTGTAGCACCTAATGGTTTGTCGATACTCTCACGACGTCCGAGATACTAGCCCTAGAAGATCTCTACCCAATCGTGCTTAGTGCACCTTGGGGTCACTTGGGTCGAGCATGGTCACGAGTGTTCTAGTGACTCTATGGGTAGAAAAAGGTTGTCATTGGAGTTTACCTGACCAATCAGAGCCAATGGAGCAGATGGTTTTGTTACAAGTAGTGGTTGTCGTTGCACCAAAAGATCGACCTGTTAATGCTCGATACAACCACTAGACTTATAGAAGACACAGGAGGCTATTAAACCATGTCGCAAATCCTAAGGGGAGCACTGACCATTTTTCCAACAATCTCCCCCTCAGCGTTACCTGAGGGGATTCGAACCTGTGACCAAGCTCTGATACCACTTGTTACAAGTAGTGGTTGCCATTGCACCAAAAGATCGACCTGTTAATGCCCGATACAACCACTAGCCTTATAGAAGACACAGGAGGTTGTTAAACCATGTCATGAATCCTAAGGGGAGCACTGACCATTTTTCCAATAGGTTTGATGCCAGGTCAGGTAGTTTGAAAGATTCCCTGCTGAGCCACTTTCAACTGACACTCATTGTAATTTTTGGCATCGACTGAGATTGCCTTGGCAAATACAAATGAATTTGAATCCCCCACAATAGAGAGTGGTTATTTTATACCTCAAAAACATGATCTTGTAGCACCTAATGGTTTGTTGATACCTCTCATGAGGTCCGAGATATGAGCTCGAGAAGATTGATGCCCAATTGTGCTTAGTGCACCTTGGGGTCACTTGGGTCGAGCATGGTCGCGAGCATTCTGATGACTCTATGGGTAGAATGGGGTTGTCATTGGCATTTACCTAGCCAAATAGCCCTAATGGAATAGATGGTTTAATGCTAGGTCGGATGGTTTGAAATATACGTTGTTGAGCCACTTTCAACTAACCCTCACTACAAGTTTTGGCATCGACTGAGATCGCCTTGCCAAATGAAAATGAAGTTGAATCACCCCAAAAATGAGAGAGGTTATTGTAGACCTTGAAAAAATGATCCCATGGCCCTTGATTTTTTGTCAATACCTCTCATGAGGTCTGAGATACAAGCCACGAAAGATCACTGCCCAATCGTGCTTAGTGCACCTTGGGGTCACTTGGGTCAAGTGTGGTCACGAGTGTTCCGGTGACTCCGTGGGTGGAATGGGATTGTCACTGGTGTTTTCTTGGCAAACTAGAGCTGATGGAGTAGATGGTTTGATGTCAAGTCAGATGGTTTGAAAGATATGCTACTAAGTCACTTTCGACTGACCCTCACTACAAGTTTTGGCATCGACTGAGATCACCTTGGAAAATGCAAATGAATTTGAATCACTGAAAACTGAGAGAGGTTATTGTAGAACTCAGAAACACTGTCTTGTAGCCCCTAATAGTTTTTCAATACCTCTCATGAGGTCTGAGATACGAGCCATGGAAGATCTCTACCGGTTTGAAAGATAATTTGCTGAGCCGCTTTCAACTGACTATTAGTGGTATGTTTGAAATTTGAACTGTGGAGCTTATTATGTTTGAGGTTTAATTTTTATAGATTGTTTGAAATGATAAAAAATAATATCCTTAAAGCATTAGAAACAACAATCAAACTTGTAAGAATTCAAACCATGCAAATGACATAAGTATATGACATGTAAGATCCCTTCTTGGCACTATTGGCGACCCATACATGATTTTGGTCATAAGTCCTTATCAAGAGTTTTAGGACATTTAGGACATTTAACTTTTAAATCAAATTGATTGTTACAAATTTCCATTATAGGCTTCAAAAGATCTCAACTAACCATTAAGGATCCTTTTGTCCTTCTATCTTTGATTGTATCCATGGTGACCGTAGGCATCTTCATAGGTGCTCCTGCACAAGTTACAATCCACATACAAAACCAAGTTTATTGACTCAAAATACAATCTAAGAAAGGTGAAATTAATGTATTGAAATTAAGCTTAATGAATTTAGAAAATAGAGCACTAAGTTAACTTATTACCTAGTCAAGTGTTCCTGAAGGGTCATCTCTTTGCTTCAGGGTCTCGAATAGTGCTTCATGATTAGTAGTACTAATAGTCCAAAGTTCTTTTGTCTTTGGTCTTCTTCAATGCTTTGAAAACTTGACATTTGTTGCTATAACAAGGTGTGAATACATGAGAATAGTTTTGTGCTTTTCATAGTCTTCAAATGTGGGAACTCCATTCTTTCTAACCATTTATGTTCACAGCCATGTTCCTGCAACAACAATTGAACTAGTAGGATATGTGAACCCCTCAGCATAT
>BSBK01010306.1:0-62500 GCA_027943335.1 Chamaecyparis obtusa | reverse complement strand
ACTTATGAGCAGAACTAGTATAAGTTTAAGAATTGAAATCTGTCCATAAAATGCAAACAAGATACAAACTCTATCATCAATGAGGAGACTCAATGAGCAAGGCAGCTGGAAGTGAAGCTTCCAAACTTCTTAATTTAAAGTAAGGTTTAAGTTATGCTAATTAGTTTGACTTTGACTCTCATGTGAACTCTCAATTTAACAGAAATGTTATGCTTTATCAAATACCCATGTTATCATATGAAAATTGAAAATTTCCCTATATATTTTACATTTTCCTTATTTCTATATAGCTCTCCTTTTCCATGCTCTAGCCATCACCCAAAAAAAGGCACAAAAAATCAAGGACTTTGAAATGCATCCCCCCAGCTTAGAAACTTAAGGTAACATAGATAATTTTCTCATAAATCTGCCATATAGCTGCTCCAAAACTCTGATTTTTACTCCTTTAGATCTGCTCTAAAAAATGAAAGATATTCAATAATTTCTTGCCATAAAAATCCTCACAAATTCATCTTTATATCTTCTCCAAGGGGAAGAAATTTATGAAAAGACATGATGATATCTATAAACACTCGAGCAAGTTGTGCAGTAATAAAATCTAAGTTGACAAACTCAATAGTAAGATCTTGATTTCTTGTCACCCCCTCTTCATAATCAAGTGTATTATGTGACAAAAGTCACAAGGTGAACTGCACACCAAATCCTTAACTTCTTTTGCACCCAATCAATTGCACTTAACTTAGGGGATTGAGTGTATTGTGTTGTTTGGGTCAGCTTCCTATGGGAGATGACAATCATAAAAAGCATAGTGTGAAGCATCAAAGCAACGATAGCAGCAAGTATACTTGATAGCTGGTAGAGCAGTCACAAATTCAATGAAAATGTCCTTATAGATTCCCTTCACGGGTGAGAATGCAACCAAATTTTATTTATGTACCAATGTTGATTTTGATCATATCAATCATAAGAAGCATTCCCTTCCTCAATTAAGGACATGCAGGCTATAGGAAGAAGCTCTTAAGACTCAAAGATTTTATAGAATCTTCAAAGTTTTCACCTTCTAATGCACATTGATATAGGCACCAATACCATAGTCCTCCTTTACTGAGTATGGGCCTAACTAGCTCAGTTTGAATTTGCAGACTTCATCATCTTTTTTGTCAATTCTGATATCAAGACCCAGAGCCAAGAGACATTTATTGGAAAAACAATCAATAAATTCATCTCAAAGGATAAAGGATATATGTAGTCTTAATGGTTAAAATGTGAATCTTTTAGTTGAGGCTGTGAGTCTTTACATTGGTTCATTGAATCTCCTTCGTGCTTGAATGCTAACAGTGTGTTCCGTGGAGTTTAAAGACAAAACATTACCTTTCCTTGCTGCCTGTTCTGTACTGTATCTTTTGGGCAGTTTGGTAACTTTTTGATGTGTCTTCTTGAAGTCCTAGTCTCTTTCATTGTATGTGGTTATTTTATCTTGAGAGGATGAGTCTAGGTAGTGTTATATAAGCCTTTATGGATGGTTTGATTGCAGGGATGGCATGATTTTGAATGGAGAAAGATAATAGATGTTGAAGGAGGAATGAAAGACTATCTCAAGAAAAATAGTCTCAGTGCGGGGGACCTATCTTGTAAACCAACCGTTGGATCTTGCTAAGATTTTGGTATGTTAGTGAGAATCTAATTTCTAAGGATCTCACCAGAGCGATTGAGGAAATGTTTCCTGGGTAAAAAGTTATAGACTTATGAGTATGGGTATGTCAAAGAAGACAGCAAGAAGTAATTTGTTTTGGTTTTTATTAAGAGATTTGATACCATTCCAGTGC
This sequence comes from Chamaecyparis obtusa, assembly GCA_027943335.1. Taxonomy (NCBI): domain Eukaryota; kingdom Viridiplantae; phylum Streptophyta; class Pinopsida; order Cupressales; family Cupressaceae; genus Chamaecyparis; species Chamaecyparis obtusa. Next base: position 60,674 of record BSBK01010306.1, on the reverse strand, counting down.
ACATAAGACAAAATGAAAATTTTTCAATTGATGGAGTGGTTGTTGTGAATAGAAAAGAAACATAGATTTTCCACTATCCAACAACATGTGATGACCATAGTAGTATAAATCTTGTTGAAGTAAAGAGCATGTCAAGAGTGAAGGAACCAATTAAAAATCAACCACAAAAATAGATGGGTTCAATGAAGTTGTTAAACAGGACACACAGACTACTTTAGTAGATTCAATGTAAATGATAAGGCCTTTTATAGTCAAAACACTAGTAATGGTGATCACCCTTTTTCATTGATAAAATGCTGACAAAGAGAAGCACAGGTGGGCCCAAAGAAGTTATCAGGGTATGAGTGTTCAAAACAGTATAAAGAAGAATGTTTCATGACAAGTGCCAAATGGTCAAGATAATGAATTCACTTCATAAATAAAGGGTTTTGACAAAATGATGGAAGGATATAAATTAATGTCATGGATGACCAAAGAAAAGAGAGAAAGATCCATGAGATTTGAGAAAGGCATACCTTGAGACAGCGGTCAGCTAGTGAGAAGACTTGTAGACAAGCAACCAAGAGGTCTCATCACTTCTCAGGGGGCTTGTAATCAGATATTCTAGATAGCAGTATTGACTGTCATGCAAGGTTGTTTCAAGGTCAAATGAACATTAAACAAACACATTTCTGTTTTGCAATATTGGATGAAGTCTTCACCATATCTAATGACTAGCTTGTTATTTTAAAAAAATTTAAGATCAAAGGAAAAAAATCACCCAATGAAACCCTCATAGCACCTGAGATGAAGTCATTAAAATATATAAAGGAATATCAAACATTTTCAACATTTTCTAAGAAAATCGAACATGGAATGCACAAAATTTCAAGAGCCATGAGAACTCATAACTTTGAGACTATCTGACACTACTTCTCTACACAAGAAATAGAAGCACCAAGGGCATAATCACAAAAGCCTTCCAATAATAGTGAACATCGATGGAAAGACCATTATGAAATGTATCATTTTTTGTTTAGACTCGCAATGCCCAAATTTGGAACATTAAAAGAAATGCAAGAAAGACTTTTCCATTATTTCCTAACATGAAAGAACAAGAGCTTACCAAATCTACCTCTAGAAGTCATGGTCTACACATAAGAAACCATCAGAAAACCACATAATAGCTGGAAACCCTAGTTAGCATGGCAGCACGTAGCAGCACAAAAAAATAAATAATGAAATGAGAAGAATGAATGGCATTGGATACTTACCGCCAAAAATGAAGGGCTTTTTGTCTCATCTTATATTTCATTTTTTATCTCACAAATACCTAGCAGATATTATTTATTTTTATTATTATTTTTTAATGTTAATTTTAAATGTAAAATGTATTTATTAAGTGATTTGGTATTTTATTATTCACTTAATAAATGTTATTTGATACAAAATAATTGTATTAATCTCTATTGATTAAGTCCAAAGAGATTTGTAACTATGGGTTTTAGATCTTGTGTTTTTTATTTGAATTAATTTGAATGCAAAATATGGGCTAAAAGTGAGGTTTTTAAAAAGTCTCTTTAGTTTATATTATTGATAATGCAAATAATTTAGCAATGTAATTATGAGTCAATTAAGAGTAATTGGGAATCAAAGATGATTTCAAATATCACGGAGAAGAAATGAGAGAGTTCCTATGAGTTATTGAGCACTTTATATTAGTTAAGGAGCCCTTTTGGGTTTGACCTTAGTCTAGGAGGCTTTTTGAATAGTTAACTTTGTCTTTTTTAGTTCCACTCCTTTTTTAATGGATTTGATCTCATACTTGGACTGAGCCTCTCATTTGTTATTTCTCACTATTTCCTTGCACATTTTTTTTTGTTAGCATTTCCATTATGACAAAGATAATAATGTGTTGACATGAGGATAAGTCTAAATAAAAATGAGAAAATTTAATACATAAAGAAAAAAAGACTTTGGGGGGCTTGTATAATATTTGTTTCCATTTAAGTACAGTTTTAGTTGTTAATTGAAGTACCCTACAAAACTTTAAATGCTTCCCCTCTTGATAGCTACCATAGTATAGTAACCAATCTACTACCGCAAACAACACTTTAAAAAACCTTGATAATGTCTGAATTATATGCACTTGATCTATATAAGTTTTAATTGCAAAACGCTTAGATGAATTTTAAATATATTTACTATTTAGAGATATTGGCAAATAGTGGCTACAATAATGTTCGCACAATAAGTCTACTGGCGAATACACATTATTGGTGAAATGCAACTTCTACTTGAATATAAGTATATGATATTATCAAATGTTAATGTGTAAAGGAGTATTAATCATTCATTTAGTTATTTTTATTAGGGTAACTAATTATTTAGTCATTTATTTAGTCATTTTAGTTGTGATTTTACTCGATGACCAAATTGGTCATTTATTTAGTCATTTATATTTGTAGAACATGATCAGTTTTAGTCACGTGACTAAAAAAATGGTAGAACATGATCAATTTTAGTCACATGACTAAAAATTTTAGTCATGTGACTAAAAGTTTTAGTCACCTGGTCATTTATTTCCCAAATTCTACTAGTTCTCTATCTCCTATCTTTCCTCAAGATCAACATAGATGCATACTCTTGAATCCTTTTCATCCGCCTACCCATCTAAACTAGTCATATCCTCCTTCTTCCACAAGTCCCAAGTCTTTTGGAAGTAACTTGAATTTCCAATACAAGAAAAATAAGCAATACAAGAATCCATAAAAAAAAAAGATCACCATGTCTCCTCTAATCAACATGGAGGCATAAAGTCAAAAGAGATATCTAAGAAGAAAACTACAAGACAAGTATGGGTTCCAAAATCCATCATTCAAGATATTCTCTCTAAATCATCAAAAGGAAATAAAAATCCTAAGGCTATATGGATTCCAAAGTCTCTCTTGAAAAAGTCTAATATTGAACAAAAAGTGAAGTTGACATTCAAGCTTCCAAAGGCTTCCACCTCATCTTCTTCCAAAAACATTTTTCCATTCCATGTGCCTGAACTGCAACCTCTGCTAAACATTCGCCATATTCCTTCTCATATTCCTTCATTCACATTTCCTCCACCCTCTTGCCACCCTTCAAGGTGTGTGTTGATGTTGATCTTTCCTTCCTTTCCATCTACCCTTTCACAATCCTTCCATTCATTATCGTTCTACCTTCTATCCTTTTTCCTCATTTGCCTATTCCTCCTATCTTCCAACCTCACTCGCTTTACATAAAACCTTATCTTTCATTTTTCTCTTCCATCTTCCTTTCCCTATCAGCATCTTGAAGCATATCATTTTGAATCCTTGGAATATCATGGTTTATCCTTTCAAGGAGCATTATCTAAAAAGCTTGCCTTCTTCCAAAAAATAAAATTCAAAAAATTCAAAAAAATAGAAACAAAAAAAAAAGAAAAAAGAAAAAAATTGAAAATGTGCCTTGGTGGAAACCTTGAAACAGGTGCCTTGGTAGCAAAAATACAAAAAAATTGAAAAATTAAAAAGATTCCAAGTGGTGAAAACCTGAAAACAGGTGCTACTTGAGGCCTTTGCACTCCTATTTGTTAGCATGCGTCCTCGACACTAAACCTTTCTCCATCATGTCTTGACCTTATTTGGCGTAGTCTAGAATTGGTCTTTGTCTTTATCTAGGGGGCATACCTATTAGCATAGGTCCTTTAGGTGCGTTTGTCTCTTGGGGCATTTCACAACAGGTGTTTTTCAACACCACCCCAGACAGTGTTTTTCAACACTACCCTTGCGTCGAGTGTTTCTTAACACTTATCAGATGTCTTACCCAATAGTCTAAGTGTGATGCAATATTTCTCATTGATAGATGTGATAACCAGAGTCTGACTCTATGACCATCACACGCGCACTTAGACAATCAACTCGCTTGAGATATGTTGACTTTATTTTTCTTTGTGTGTTGTCTATGAGGATTTCTTTGATGAGTGGTCTCTCCCTGAGAAGTTTTCAATGATGCATAGCTAGAAGACTGAGGGTATGAAACATGTTTTATTTCTTTATCTTCTTGTGGGTATATTTTGTTGATCCTAACTGTCATGAGCATTTATGTTGGTCTTACTTGACACTATGGATTGACAAGGTATTATCCTTGACTATTTTGTGAGTGCATGCTTCTAGTTATCCTGACTTTCATGTGTCTTGATACAAGCATAATCTCGCCATATCAAACTTAGGTAATCTCACTGCATTAGTCATCTTGACCTCCATGTCTTTGATGCCTAGGTGGGATTTCCACATTTCTATCTGATAAAGATCATATTCATATCCACATAGTTATGCTAGTGTGCATTGTATGATCTTACAACGCTACCAATAATGCTTGATGATGATAATTAGAAGTCTATAGGCATTGTGACCTTGCAAGTCAACCAGTTTCATAGTAGCTTGCATTCTTAGGTTCATCATAGTTTAGTTTTTGCATCTTGCATATGGAGAGAGCTCTTTTTTTTATCATCTATGGACTAGTTGGTCAACTGTGCTCATTTTCTGATTCTTCTTGATCATATCTTTCATTTCTAGTCTTTCATATCACATCATTTTCTATCCATTTTCGGACTCAAAATCAAAATCTGATTCGCGTTTCCAAGTTTTCTCATTCTTCTACGTAGTTGACTGACCTTTTGAGGCATAATTTTTTGATCTTTGATGGAATTTCTTCCTTTTCATGTCTTTCAAACTTCTAGTCTTTCATTCACCCCTTTCATTTCCTCTCTCTAAGGTTTGAATTAATCTTTATGCTATATCTTTTTCATTCAAACCTCATCAACCTGGGGCATATCTTCATTGTTTGATGGTTATCCTATCATGCTCCATCTTTCGATTATGATTTATTGTGACTTGATCAGGTTTATCAATTTGTTGTTCTCCTCTATTTGATTTCGATTTCGATTCCGAGGGGGCAGTACCTATCAGCTTTAATATTTGATTTAGCTTTATCATTCAGCTCAGCTTGAGATTCTTATTTTTAGACTTGACTATCACCTAGTAGCGATGGTGGTGATTTTGTCTTTCAATTTTTATCTCCTATTTTTCAGACTTGATTATTACCTAGCAGCGACGGCAATAGTTTTGTCTAAGGCTTGATTTGCACCTAGCAGTGATGGTGTTGGTCTTGTCTTTCAGCTTTTGCTTATTTTTGTCCTGATGTGTTCCCAAAATGAACACACATCTGGGTTGTTTTGTGATCCCAAATCGATCTCACATTTCAATTCTTCTTTGACTGCATGTGTTCCCAAAATGATCACACATTAGTCAAAGAGGGGCAAATGTATGCACCCTAAAATGGTCGCCTAGACTTTGGGCCCCCATTTAACAATTTGTCAAATCTCTAAATCAATATTTTCAAATATCAACAATATCAATTATATCAATTTTCTTGATCAAATCATAATCAATTCAATATTTCCTAAGGTTTGAGCCTTATTTAATTTAAAAGAGAAAAAAATAAAAATCTTATTTAATTAAGAGAACATGCTCCTTTTTAATTAATTAAAAATATCTTTTAATTAAATAATAAAATCATTTTATCCTAAGCTTTTATTTAATTAAAAAAAATTTCCTCCCCTTTTATTTAAATAAAAAATCCCCACTTTTCCTATTATCCTAAGTTGCACAAATAAAGCATTATTCTTATTTTATAGAAAGGAAAAAAACATTTTTTTGTCTTATATGGACACTAAAGTCAACTCCTACTTTCATATTGGAGGATATTTGTGCACAAGGATCAAGCCTCTATTTTTCTCCACCATTGATTAAATATTTTGCCTCTTTATCTCCATGGTCCATTCCTTTTTATTCCCTATAAAAGAAGAGCTCTCCTCATTTGGCATCCATTCATGTTTTATGCTAATGTTATGCTGCAGGTTTTCTAGGTCATTTGGAGCTCTTTGAAGATATTCTTGCATTCAAGCTTTGAAGACATTGTTGTTGCATTTCATTTAGCTTGTTTTCTTACATCATAGTTGCATAATCATGGCATTTTTAGTATATATTTCCTTTATGCAATAGATTAATCTCAAATAGCTTAATAGGAAGATTTGTAACACTTTATTTTCCTTTCATAGCATAGCTTGCATCTTTCATTCTCATAGATTAGTTTGCATTGCATTGCATCCATATTGATTTCATTGGAGATATTGGCATTGTTGCCCTTGTCTTTGATTTGGAGTCTCTCATTGTGTGGTTGACTAGCAAGGTCATGAGTTTATAGCTCTAGCTGAGAGCAATTTTACAAATCTTGCAACTCCATGCATAGAGAGCTATGGATCGATTTGTGAGGGCACATTGTTGAGTTTTCTTGCATGTAAGGATTCATAGAAGTGTGGTCACATTTCCACCATATAGGTAATACAAGATCATTGACTTAGTATTTACCATTCAAATTACTAATTATTATGTTTTGTATTGTATTTGGGAGTCGACTGAATGTTAGAATTCATATTGATATGAAGAGCTTTTTGTAAACAAAACAATGATAAGTGTGTGAAATAGTAATAGTGATGGCAGATCTGAGATTAGAGGTTGGCAGATGATATTGATAACTACAACTATAACTATCAAAGCATAGAAGATACTTGTATTGTTTACTCTTAAGAACTCTTTGTTACCAAAATATTATTTGTAAGAGTTGTAAGCTCAGTATACCTTTAACAGGGTTGATATTCCTCTAACAAGGAAATGTACTATGTAATACTCAGCTCCTAACAGGGCTAGATCTCCTCACAAGGATATTATATTTTAGTGCATAGTTGTGGGTAGCATCCTCACCGGGGTTTTCCCTTGGCCATGATTTCCTTGAAAACAAATAATGGTGTTATGAGTTGTGTGTTATTTTTTAATGTTCTTTTCATTTCTACAATCATATGGTTTATTTGGAATTGGATTAAGTTTAATATAAAGTGTTGTATTATTGATTCACCCCCCCTCTCAGTATTACTCAATTCTAACAATTGGTATCAGAGATTTTTTTCTCTTGGAGACAAAGTCTAACAGCTTAAGGGAGATCATAATGGATTTAGAAAGTTTACAAGAAAACTTTGAAGAAACACTTGATGACCTAGAAAAAGAAAAGGCTGAGAATGGTGAATTGAAATTCAAACTAAGAAGAGAAAAAGGTTTTATCAAGAAACTAAAGGAAAAACTTGAACTTTCAATGAATCAAAGATAAGACCTTATAGAAAAGATCAAGGAAGATTTAAACAATGACACATCAGACCAGTTAAAGAATCTTTAGAAAGAAAAAGAACAAATTAATCTTTTGATGATTAAAGAGATCCAACATGAGAAGGATGCAAAATAAAAAGTTTAAGAGACTCAAAAAGAAGCAAACATAGAGATAGGACAAATGTAGATTGAACTTGATCATTACAAGGATAAATGCCTAGAATTAGAGAAATAAAATTAGATCATTAAAGGGGAACTCACTCAAGCCATGTTACACATTTAAAAATTACATATGAGCAGTGATAAGATTGATGAGAGAGAGAGAGAGAGAGAGAGGAGATATGACTGGAATTGGATACAATGAAGGAGAATGTTCCAAATCTCATGAAGAACCACATGAAGTGAAGATTGAAGAAATATCTACTTTTGAAGAACCTAGAGATCATATCAGACCTTTCAGAGGTAGATGATATGGATGCAACAAGCTCGAACACATGAAAAGAGATTGTAGAGGTAAAGGCCCTTTTAGACCATTTATTGGTTATTGTTATAACTATTATACATAGGGACACAGGAAAGAAAATTGTAGGAAACCTAATTGGTCAAGAAAAAGGAAAGATTACATCAAAGAAGAATCAACAGCCAAAATCACATGCTACAAATACAATAACCTTGGGCATACTACAAGATTTTGTAAATTGTAGATCAATCAGGACTGAAGACCACCTACATGTTACAAATGCAACAACTTCAGACACATAGCTAAGTTTTGTAGGTATAATGGAATGGAAAAAAGAAGAGGACTACCTCATATGGTTATAAAGAAGAATATTGGTGACAGTTGCAAAAGTCTTGGTGAATACATGGACAAATTCAAGAATCATTTTAGAAAACCAACAACTGAAGATGATGGTAAGATATGGAAGGTCAAAGAGTTCAATAAGATATTGGTTTAGGGAGAGACAATAGATGCTACTATGTCATCTCATGATGTTAACATTGCTATATCAACATAGAAGGCCAAGCATGGCCTTAGGGGGAGCATTGGATAAAGACAACATATTTAATCCAGCCCCTAATTTTGAGGAATGATCTCATGAAAGCTTAGATATGGTGTATATAGACACTATGGAGTCTATATATATGATTGCAGCATTTGAAGATTCACATCATATGAGTGCGAGATTTATGATTAACTAGATGTTATGTGAAGTTGACCTAACTGAGTCAAGTGCATTTAATCACTTGGAAATGAATAAAATACCTCAAGGCATCTTAATTCTTCATCATTTATGAGTAGTGACCAAGGAGAGCAGTGCTAAGAAGCATATCAAACCACCAGACAGCTACATTGTGTGATCGATCAAACTAGATTTCTTGAATTCAGCGTGTTAAAGGTATTTAGATAGTTTACTCAAATAGAAAGCTATGGATCCACCTGTGATATATGATTTTGTGGATTGGCCAAGATATAAGTTTAAAAGACACCCCTGTAAGTCTTGTGAGGATGACCCTAAATGAGATTTTCACAAACACAACACGACATCCTACACGTAGAAGATATTAGGGCATATATTCATTACAACTATGAAATAATAGGAGATGCACAAATATATAGGGAAATAGATGAGATGATTGAATCTGATGGAAAAATGAAGGATGACTTTAAACACTTAGATAACCTAACCATCATGAAGCTAACCCTTGTGAATGAATTCAATAAAATAGAATGGTTCAAGATAATACTTAGTAGAGTTCATGATGAGTTTATTTGGATAGGAGAGTACCCTGTGAAGATATGTAGTTAGTTAATTCATGACATTATTGCACTAGATAACACTGGAGTTATTCCTATGGCAAAAAATAACATTAAAAATAAACTTGAAACCCTAACTCATTCAAAATGGGACAAGCAAGCTATAAATATCAATGACATATTCTAACATGATGTAAGCCTAGTTGCAATGATTCTAGGATACAAGCTATACTACAGCAACGAACCTAATTCATTTTTAGCAGGAGTCATAATGATGGCCTATAGGATGGTGAAAGACAAAACCAAATATAACCTATGCAAGATTATGGCATAATAGTTTTTGGAAAATGTAAATATAGTTAAGAAGGATAAGTCTAAGGCATTTAGATTTGGCTCACTACTAGTTCATATGTACATACATATTGAGCATAAGTTTCCTGAAATGCACCCTAGAGCATGGAAGGACATCATATCCACTAGTATTTAGATATCAAAGAGCTACCAAAGACATAATAGTACATGGGTAGATGGCAAGTTATTTGATATGATCAAAATCCTATAAAGGAAACTGAAAGAAAGATACAGAATCCCTTAGGAATTGGTTGAAAAATATAAGAATACAATCTGTTTCATTGTTGAAACTGATTGTGCATGCTTTGAATTAGTTGAGCCTAGGAAGAAGTGGTGTTACCCCATGGGATATGAGGTGAATTCTAAAATTCTTATGATGTAGATAGAATGTTTAATAGCATCTATAGTTGATACATCTAAAGGGAGATGGGAAGCTTATGTAGAAAAGTCAACAAAAATCAGAGAAGAGCATGATAGAGGCACAAGGAAAAGGAAGATAGATAAAATGGTTGATGATATGGCAATGAAAGCCAAGATAAAAAAGGAAGAATTAAAAGTAGTAAGGACCAAGATGACTAACAGAACCTTTGGATTGGAAAGTATGAGACTTGAAGCCCCTCCACCTTTAGAAGAAAAAAACATAGTAAATCCTACTTCTGATGTAATTGATCTATCTGTCACTCCTAAGAAGATAACACAAGAAGATACACTTGTAGATACTCCTAGAAGATCCACCAAATCAAAAAAATGTAATAGCCCCAAGAAACAAAAGTTTGAAATAGAAGAAAAAAGAAAAGAAGATAAGGTAACTAAGAAGAAAGAAGAGAAAGTAGAACAAAGGAAAACATAGAACCTCTAGAAATGAGATATAAAAAAATTGCATAAAAGGATAATAATATAAGGTAACTTAAAGACATTGAACATGTATTATGAAATTTATGACTTTGATAATTAGTCAAGAATTGAAGATATAGTGATTGAGCATTTATTGGTTTACCAAAATAATCTATTCAAAATTTAGGGTAGTATACCAAAAGACATATATGGAAAATTAGAAATTAGGAAACAACTTGCACAAAAGGAAGATGATGCAATAAGAATAAAAGGTATTGAGGATATGTTGCATATAGTTTCTATATAGGAAAGAGAGAAGATAATTAAGGAGCTAAAACCCTTATTGAGAACAAAATCCAGACATGTGAAAATAATGACCAGAAAATATGATGAAGTCATTGACAATACATAGAAGGGACTAGATCAAATACTGATGAGAAAAATCCCTAATAAAGCTTCACCTCCCAATGCTACCAAGACAACACCTATAGGAATAGGAGAAAGCTCTTTAAGTCACCTAAAGGGCATCATGCAAGGAAGCGAAGGAAATATTGACAAGCGACCAAACTTGTTTGTTGCTAGTGTGCCTATAATTCTTGACACTACACTTGATGAGAGTGATCCATTTCAAGGTAACATGGATAGTGTGGTGATAGAGGAAGAGGAAGGAAAGAAAGAGGAAGGATAGGAAAAGGAAATAAATAAAGAGGAACAAAAGAAAGAGGAACAATAGAAAGAAGAAACCAAACATCGAGAAGAAGAAGAGATAAGAGTAGAAGTCAAGAAAGAACTTGATAATTCCACTACTTTATTGTTGGAAAGTATGGACAAGATTGTGAGCATTGATGTAGAGAATATGGATGAAGATGAATTGATGAGATTATCATGATGGCATTTTCTAAGGAAAAAGAAAGGTCAGAACCAAAAGGTCACAAAAAGCTTATGGTAATTTCTAGGGCAGTTGATATAGTGAATAAAATATTGGGAAGTTGGCTATACTGATGTATATGACTTAATATAGTGTTTTCATTATGGCAACAAAGTCATATAGCAGTTTGGAGTCAGCGCACTTGATGAGAAGATCAAAAATTGGTTAAGTGTTGAAGACTAGATAGTGTATAGAGTTCCTACAGCTCAGAGCATCAGCGCACATGTGTACAACTGAGTTATGGTGTGCATCCTGGAAGTTAAGTTAGTTAGACTATATTCATTCTTAGTCTATTTGCGCATGATTAGATATGCAATTATGAGAAAGATACAAGTAGTTGAAGTTGCATAGCCAGTGTTTGCTAGTGAAGAACAGAGTAAGCAGCTGACTGTTACCATTTTGAGTTGCGGTTATAATCTAATGATGTAAAGGCTATGTGCCTATTGTAATTAGATTTCTGACATATGTATATGTTTTTTTTTAAACACACTTGATCCAATTTATTTGGAAGCATTGTATGTAACGGGTCTAAGCGTCAACCTAGTTGTTTATTTTGTATGTGTATATAAATATGAGATGTGCCCATTATAATTAGTATGGAAGTTGAAATAGAGTTTTGATAAGAAGAGAAGAAGTGTGCAAAGAGTCTATAAGATGTATTAGAGCTTTGCAAGAGGTCAAAGCATTAGTGCATCAAGTGAACTGATCTGACAAGCAGTGTCATAGGAACAGTTCATCCAACAGATATAGTATGTATCTAAGATCAGAAGGTTGTAGCCTTCACCACTTGAGCAGTGATCTCTGGGATAGTGCATCCACTCCCTTAATAGGGGCTATTGTAAAAGACTCCTAATAGGGTCTAACCCTTAACAAGGTCTACTGTACTTAATACATTGTAAAGAAACTCCTAATAGGGTTAAGGATGTTCTAACAAGGATCACTAAACACTAGTACAAAATATTAGTGGGTGTCAATTCCCATTGGGGTTTTTACCTATTTGGGTTTCCCCATAACCATATGGGTGTTATGTGTTGATTTTATTTTTCATGTTTATACAAATGTTCATTTCAATACTTAAGCATTTAAGTTCAGTTTAAAGGTTAAAGTGAAAAGATAAAATATAGTGAACACAGATTCACCCCCCCTCTTAGTGTTCCCATTCCTAACAATTGGTATCAGAGATCTGGTCCTCAGTAAAGAATTTTAACCACTTGAGGAGATCATGGACAAAGTAGAAATGAAACATCTGAAAAGAAATATTGAAGCTTCGCTTGAAGACTTGGACAAATCTGAAAGAGAAACTGAAGAACTAAGGGAAAAAATTAGTGATCCTTAATTAGTGATCAAAAGGCTAAGGAAAGATTTGAAAGAATGCTCTACCAGTGATCTAGGGACAATGGCCAAGAAGCTGAATGAATAAAATAAATCCTTGAAAGAACAACTAGAATAATTTTATGATAAGCTGACTAACAATCAGGAAGTCTATGATGAACATGTCAAAGAGAACCTTCAATTGAATGAATAATTGAGGCAAGAAAACATGGAAATCTTAGTATTAAGAAACAAAAAGGAAATCTTGGATTCTGAATTGAAAGAGGCTAAGAATCACATTGATAAATTACACACTAGTTCTGATTTAATAGGATCTCAGTTTTATGCAAGAAGAACTAAAGGAGATACTAGCTGCATTGGATACAATGAAGCACAACATTGGATTGATAACATGAGAGCAAGAATGAAAGCACTAGAAGGCATCTAAAATGCTAAAGAGACTATAAGTCAGACCAAGGATCATACTAAACCACATAAGAATGAGCGCAAGCCTATAGACCACACTTGTTATGCATGTAACAAGCATGGACACATAAAAAGAAACTGTATAGAGGTAAGACCTTTCAATGGTTACTATTATTCATGCAATAAATTTGGTCATAGAGCTATGAATTTCAAGACAAGACAAAAGAATAGCACTCATAATCAAAGAAATCAGAATCAATCAAATGTAAGAAGCTCTCAAAATGTTACATGTCAGATATGTAACTATAATGGTCACTTAGCTAAACAATGTAAGATGGTGACCCATGTCAATGCACCAAGGAATATAAGGCCTCTAGTCATTTTTCACTCCTATAACAAGGCTGCGCATATCTCAAAGTTCTTTAGATCAAGGATGCAAGGTCAGGAAATCCCTAAAAAGCCTGAAGAACTAGTTTTGGATCTCGAAGGAGAAGTCAATTTTTTGAAACCTTCAAAGGATGTGAGCTTGATTTGGTCAGAAACAAAGAAGGAAAAGATTGATGAATATGTATTGGATGCATCCATAGTGGATGTACCCTCTATATCTGGATGAATGGCCCTTAGGGTCATAGGAGGAGATAATTTAGCTCTAGACCCCTGCTAGGCTGGTATACTCACTCTTAGAGTATGCAGCTTTGGACTTAAGCTTTTGGAGACTAGAGAAACCTTTGTGCAAGAGCGTACTAGTTGATTCTTTGTAGAATAGAAGATAGAAACTTCTAAGTTACAACCTGGTTTATGCAGCAAGCATTAATAGTAGAAATTTCAATTTAAGTACATAGAAAGCTTTTTGATTATTCATTGCATTCAAACTCAAAGCGATTGGAGAGTAGAAAGAGCTTTAGAAGTTATTGTGAAGACTTGCAAATTGATCTATTAGTAATTAGTAGTTCATTTGATTGATTACAGAAACCCTAGTTCGTCACGTCGATTCAGAAGTCTTTAGATTATCTCAAAGAACATTCGGAAAGTGATAAATCAAGTAAGTGATGGCCACTCCCATAGTATTTGATGTTGCATAAAAGAAAATATATGTGTTTAAGAAGAATCCATTTAAGTCTACCCTAGATGACTTAGAGGGAGCATTCTCCTACATGCCTATGGGTGTTATGCATGTCGAAGACATTAGGGCATACATTCACTGCAAGAAGGAACCAGTAGGATTGGATAGACTAAGGGTGCACATGGAAACCATGCTAAAACTAGACAAAACCTTCTTAGATGAATATGTGAAGTGGAATGATCACCCTATAGTGGAGTATGCTACAACATATGAGTTCTATGAGACAGAATGGATTAAAATACTTCTGAGCAGAATTCACGATGACCTATTTTGGATAGGTGATGTGCCAGTAAGAATCACTAGTGACCTAATATATGTGATGACAAGCCTATCTAGGACTAGCATCATCCATCCTATGGGCAAGGATGTCAAAAGAATTATTGAGAAAACATGTAAGTCAAAGAGTGATAGGCACGAGATGACAATTAAGCCTATTAAGCAAGATGACATCAAATTGATGTCCATGATACTTGGATACAGATTTCATCACACCAGTAGGGTGAATAGTGTGTCTGTAGGCACAATTCTAGCAGCCATTAGACTTGTGAAGGAAGATGGAGAGTTCAATATGTGTGAGATCTTGTGCACATAGCTGATTGATAACATTAAGGCAATCAAGCATGATAAGACCAAGATATTCAGGTTTGGGTCTTTGATCATTTACATGTACCTTAATATAGTTGGGAAAGTATCAGATTTGTATTTGGACAAGTCCATTCCAACCATGTCATAAATATCTAACAAGGCATCCACTGAGAGCACATTGAGAGATTACATAACATTAGAGTTGAAGACCTTCAGGGCCAAGATGCAAATGAGGTACAAAATTCCATGATACATTGTTGAAAAATATAAGGATACTATCTTCTTTATGGTTGAAATAGACAGAACATGCATGGAGGCAGTTAAACAAAGAAAAAAGTGGATCCATCCACTTGGATATGAAGTTGAGGAACCAATCTTGGAAGCTTATGCACAAGTATTACTTTCAGCACCTAAGGACCTTAATGAACCTAGGTGGGGTACTTATGAGAAAAAGACAAGGGAAATTGATACAGTTCTAAACAATGCAACAACTAAGAGGAAAGCCTCTAAGATTACATCTGAGATACTCATAATTCATGGTGTAAAACAAGCAGACCTAGACAAAGAAAGGGAAGAAAAGATTGCTTTGGAAATTGAGAACTCATCCATAATGGAAGCTAAGTCTGATGATCCCAAGATGAAAAAGTTAAAGATTGAGAAGACTAATGATCCAAAGGATAAACAGGGTAAAATTGATTATATTAGTCCTATGCCCACTGTTATAGTTGATCTTGAGTCCATAGATGCATCTCCTAAGAAACCCAAGAGGAGAAAACAAACTGCCACAAGTCACCCTTTAGCTAGAACCACAAGAAGCAAATTGAAAAATGTATAGCCACCTTCAGAAGTAGGATTCCTACCTAGTCTTCAAGTGTTAAGGACTAGAGTAGTAGAAGAAGGCTAGATTAGATAGCCAAGTTTTATGACAAATATCATGAAATTGATAAGTCAGAGATTCATGAGATCTTGATCAAACACATGCTAAAATTTAAGAGGATGATTCTTGAATTAAAGACAACTATCCCAGATAAGGTACGGGAGATCATGAATACCTTGAAGAGACAAGCCACTAAAGAAGACTTTAGAATCAAGGAACAAACACTGGATTCCAATCTTCTAGTATGTTATGTTGAAGAAAAGACACTGATATTGAATTTGGTGAAGCCAAACTTAAGGACAAAGATGAGAACACTACACATTATGAACAAATACTATGAGCTGATAACAAAGGAAATAGAGAAGGCCTTTGACAAGGTATTTTTAGAGAAACACATGAAACATCCATTTGCACCCATCACTCAAGCACCTAGTGAGCAAGACAAAGTAGTAGAGACCACCAATATACCATTTACAAGTCCTCAAGATTTAGCGCCAACAGTTGTAACACCCACAAAGGTAGTAAATTTTGCATCCATGATAGATACACAAAAGGATGATACAATCTTCATTGACAATATAGATATTGCAATGGCGACCACATAAAATGACTTGGATAAGTTTGAGGAAGCTTTGTGAGAACACAAGAAGCTAAAATGTTATGCAACAACACACCTCCCACTCATCAAGAAGAAGTATTGATTGAAGATATAACAGATGAGGAAGAAGAAAAGAAAGAAATAAAAAAAGAGAGTAATGAACCATCAGTTGAAATAGTCAAGGTAAGACAAGCATTAATGGACAACACTCTCATCAATCCATCACCCTCTACATTGTTTTCAAGCTTGACACCGGACACAACCAGTTTGGACTATTGGGGAGAAGAAGATCTGATAAAATTTAGCGTCCTACCCATGGAAAAAGGCCAAAGAAAAACAAGTAATGAGGAATCCCCTCCTGGTAGAATCAGAAACATTCTAAACATTTTTTTGCAAGAGGACAAGAAAGTGTCAAAGATAGACTCTGTTGATGATGTAAGTACAGTCATCTCACATTTCAAAATTAATTTCTCAAGCCTTGAAGAATTTGCATCCCTAGTTGCAGAAGAAAAATACCTGAAGAAGAGGTTGAGTGAATTAATTAGCAACTTTGCACTTGACCTAAGTTCACTCAAGACTGGTCAAGCATCCTTAAAAGAGTTTGCAAATCAAGGAAGAAGAATCATTGTTGAATGTATGGATCAGGATAAGCTTACTGATGCCCATTTCAAGAAAATAAAAGAGGCAGAAGCTATGATTGAGCTAGTCAAGGGTTCAGTAAAAGATACATCCACAAATGTAAACATGTGTAATAATGTATACCAATGACAAATAGGATTGAGCGGGAAGAAAAAGAAATGTCAAAGATCAGGGAAAGGCAAACATAGCTCAGGAATGCTCTTGTGCCCTCATTAGATATACTTAATCAGAACATCAAGGACATAGACACCATAATGGTAACATATGATCATGGTCCTAACACTAACTTAAAGAAGATGGAGAAGCTACAGTATGCACTATATGCCCATCTCTAGATAGTAAACTCTTTGTTCACATTTTTGAAGAAGGAGATCTAGAACCTAAAGATAGCATATCCGGATGTTTTCCCTCAGTAAGTATGTATAGATATAGTTTTTGAAACACCTTTGTGATTAATGTCAAAGGCAGATTTTTGTATAAAATATGGATCATAATATGTATAGGGAGATATAAGTGTATGTATAGATGACGAATTTTTTTTTGTATTAAGGACAGTTAGCATCTTGGCCATATTCCTTTGTTGCCATCAATGACAAAGGGGGAGATTATTGGAAAGTTGGCTATACTAATGTATATGACTTAATATAGTGTTTTCATCATGGCAACAAAGTCATATAGCAATTTAGAGTCAGCGCACTTGATGAGAAGATTAGAAATTAGTTAAGTGTTGAAGACTGGACAATGTACAAAGTTCTTGTAGCTCAGAGCATTAGTGCACGTGCATATGACTGAGTTATGGTGTACACCCTAGAAGTTAAGTTATTTAGACTATATTCATGCTTATTCTATGAGTGCATGATCAGATATGAAAGTATGAGAAAGATACAAGCAGTTGAAGTTGCACAGCCAAGTGTGTGCTAGTGAAGAATAGAGTAAGCAACCGACTATTAGCATTTTGAGTTGCAGTTATAATCTAATGATGTAAATGTTATGCTCCTATTATAATTAGGTTTCCAACATATGTATATGTTTGTTTGTAAACATGTTTGAGCCAATTTATTTGGAAGCATTGTATGTAATAGGTCTAAGGGCCAACCTAGTTTTTTATTTTGTATGCGCATATAAATATGAGATGCGGCCATCGTAATTAGTATGGAAGTTGAAATAGAGTTGTGATAAGTAGAGAAAAAGTGTTTGAAGAGTCTATAAGATGTATTAGAGCTTTGTAAGATGTCAAAGCATCAACGTAGAAAAGGAACTGATTTGACAAGCAGTGTCACAGTAAGAGTTCATCCAGCAGATATAGTGTGTATCTGAGATCAGATGGTTGTAGCCTTCACCACTTGAGAAATGAGCTCTAAGATAGTGCATCCACTCCCTTAATAGGGACTATTGTAAAATACTCCTAACAAGGTCTTACCCTTAACAAGGTCTACTATACTTAATACATTATAAAGAAAGTCCTAACAAGGTTAAGGATCTTCTAACAAGGATCACTAAACACTAGTACGAAATATTAGTGGATGTCAATTCCCACCAGGGTTTTTACCTATTTGGGTTTCCCTATAACCATATGGGTGTTATGTGTTGATTTCATGTTTCATGTTTAAATGAATGTTCATTTCAGTACTTAAGTATTTAAGTTTAGTTTAAAGGTTAAAGTGAAAAGATAAAATACAGTGAACACCGATTCACCCCCCCTCTTCGTGTTCCCATTCCTAACATAAAATACTCCCTATACCTATTGTGTTTCAAGGAAGAGATGATGCAGAGAACTTTAACATGGCACTAGAAAAATTTGAGAGTCACTATGAATCCCTTGTAAAGATTGTAGAAAAAAGGCTGAGAAGATATACTTAGAGAAAAACTTGAAAGAAGTATGATAGTCCATTTCATGCAACTTGGGCATTCTAAAATCAACTACTTCTAATGCCAAAGGTTGTTTCACACATGGAAGAAAGATATATAGCTATTGCATTTACCCTGTTAAACACATCTAGAATATTGAAGATATAATGGCTAAGGAGAGGGCTACTTTTGATAGTATAATGGACAGTTGTGACACCTCCTCAAAAACTTTAATATAAATGGACAAGAAGGCATCGTAGATTGATGATAAGATGAATGTATTGGATATAGGAAAAGGGAGATTAATGTCAAGATTTTGTTTTCTGAAGAGTCTAATAACTCCTAAGCTATCAATTCTTGAGGCACTTCTTATTGAGATGGAGAAGATTGGGGAGTTAATGACCAATTATATACCCACATAATTGAAGGTAGCAAAGACTTCATCTTATGCATTGAATGACCTAATACATGTCAGTGATTTTTTGATAAAATCATGGAATGATGAAGTGAAGACCTTGGAATATTCCTTCCAAGATATTCTGAAACTTATGAGCAAGCACTAAGTCCTACATTTTTGTAAAATTTTGCAATTTTGGGTATACCTTTTCCATTGATGTCAAAGAGGGAGAAGAAGAGAAGAAGAAAATGTTGGAAATATAGATGCAGTAACTAAGAGGGGGGGGTGAATCAGTTAACCACAAAAATATTACCACTGATCCCTTAAATATCTTAACAAATTATTTACTGTGCCACTCGGTAAATATACAGAGAAATGCTGAAAACTTGATCCTTGAAGTGTGTAATAATTAAACTGTTCTTAAGCATTCATCGTTGATTAACTTACATGAATAAAGAAAATAACACGAACACAAGAGACACTAGATTTACCAAGGAAACCCAATATGGGAAAAACCACCAATGTAACTAGTTACTATTTTTCACTCTTCTGAAGTGATGCCCGGTTAGAAGCCAACCCGATAAAAGGTTACAAAACACACTGTTAGGTGTGACCTTGTTAGAGGATTTAATCACCCTGCTAGGAGTGGCCTTGTAAGAGGTCTTGAAACAATTCAATAGAATTGTTACCTTGTTAGAGGATTTACAAAATGGTTGTTAAACCAACTCAGTTAAGAGATTTTGATATCACTGCTACAATTGCTAGAGAGTAACAATGAAATGACCTGCAACTGAATTGTTGAATATAGATCTCTATTCTGTTTCACTAGATCCTTATTGATCAATTAAATCTTTGTTGCTCCTCAAGGATATCTGACCATCCTTCAAAATTCACACACACCTTTCTTCAAAATGATTTATGCATGGTGTATATCTTTTATTCACCACTTGACCTTCTATATATATATGCCATTTCTTAATCATTTAGATTTTCAAGTCGGTACTAATAATTATTATAACAGTCAGCTGTGATAAACAAACTATAATAACAAAATTCTTTGAAAGGGCCGACCTTGCTTGGTAAACATTAATCCTGAAAATATTTCCTTCGGTGACCGAGAGAACTTGGTAACCACAGTGAATTCTGCAACATCCTTTGGAGACCGAGAGAGCTCGGTAACCACTAATTTTCCTTTGATAACTGAGGAGGCTCAGTTAACACTATTACCCTATCATGTTTCCTTTAGACACCCAAGAGAACTCGGTAGACACTAAAAATTGCCTACCTGACCGACTGAACTTGGTAGATACTGAGAGTGATAATTGATATGACATTTGTGTGACATCAAAGACAACACATAGTTAATCCAACAATGTCCTTCAGACAATTGTATCCAATAGAAAAATGAGAAGAAGAGAAGAAGAAGAAAAAAAAAAGAAAAGAGTACATAAAAAATGGAAGAATAGAATATATATGTATATAGAAAAGAAAAAGAATAGGCAAAAGTAGAGTTAGTGTTTTAGACACTTAGTCATTTTTCAGTAAGTGTTGCCATCAATGCCAAAGGGAGAGGTTGTTGGAAAATGATGCTTTAGAGAAGTATGAAGCACTTGAGTATTTTCATTTATGGTTATACATTTGATATGGTGATAGTATTAAGTCAAGTTTAGTTTTGGAGAAGCAGTAATGAAAATGACTAAGTATGGAGACAAATTTACATAGTATTGCATAGCTATGTTTTGGACATCAAAGACAATATATGATAGATGATAGATTTAGATCTTAGAGGAGGACATTTTTTGATGCATATGACCTTTAGTTAAGGTCTCTTGTGATTTGGTATTGATATAAGTAAGTTAAAGTGATATCAAGACATGCGAAGATAGAGGAATAGTGAAATAGGGTATATGAACAGTTGATGATTAAGTGAATGTAAGATGGAATGGTAACATGCTAAGTTAGATAAAGACTATGGATTACTGACACTTTGGTAATACAAGATCTTTGACTTAGTATTTAGTATTCACCTTATTAATTATTATGTTTTGTATTGTATTTGGGAGCCAACTAAATGTTAGAATTTATATTTATATGAAGAGATTTTTGTAAAGTGAACAATGATAAGTGTGTAAAATAGTAATAGTGATGGAAGATGCGAGATCAAAGGTTGGAAAATGATATTGAGAACTACAACTAGAACTATTAAAACATAGAAAATGCTTGTATTGTTCACTCTTGAGAACTCTTTGTAACCAAAATATTATTTGTAAGATTTGTAAGCTCAGTATACCTTTAACAAGGTTTTGTATCCCTTTAACAGGTTTGATATTTATCTAACAAGGAAATTTACTATGTAATACCTAGCTCCTAACAAGGCTAGATCTCCTACATAGTTGTGGGTACCATCCCCACTAGGGCTTTCCCTTGCACATGGTTTCATTGAAAATAAATAATGGTGTTATGAGTTGTGTGTTATTTGTTTATGTTCTTTTCATTTCTGCAATCATATGGTTTATTTGGAATTGGTTTAAGTTTAATATAAAGAGTTGTAATACTGATTCACCCCCCCCCCCCCCCCCCCCCCACCCCTCAGTATTATTCAATCCTAATAGTTGTATGCACCCAAAAATGGTCACCTAGATTTTGTGCCCCCATTCAACAATTTATCAAATCCCTGAATCAATATTTTCAAAAATCAACATTTTATCAATTATATCAATTTCCTTGATCAAATCCTATTTCATCATTTTTGATTATTTTCTATGGGCTAACCATTTTATTCTAAAGTCTTTATTTATTTAAAAGGAATCTTCTCACCTTTTATTAAATAAAAAGCCCCCACTTTTCCTCTTATCCTAAGTTGCACAAATAAAGCATTATTCTTATTTTATAGAAAGAGAAAAAGCACTTTTTGTCTCTTATGGACACAAAAGTCAACTCTTATTTTCTCATTGGAGGATATTTGTCCACATGGATTGCTCCTCTTTCAAGCTCCACCCTTGATTAAATCTTTTGTCTCTTAATCTCCATGGTCCATTCTTTCTCATTTCCTATAAAAGAATAGCTATCTTCCTCATTTGCGTATCAATCTTTTATGCTAATGTTATGCTACAGGTTTTCTAGGTCACTTTGGAGCTTTTGAAGATTTGGAGCATTCTTGGCTTTTGCATCTACATTCCATTCTTAGTTTCATTCATGCATAGTAGCTTCATATTTATGCTTTCATAGTTTAGATTTCCTTTCAAGCTTTAGAGTAACTCATCTAGTTTAACTAGGAATGCTTGGTAATACTTGTACTTTCCTTTTCATAGCATAGCTTGTACTTTCCTTTTCATAGCATAGCTTGTACTTTTATTTCCATAGCTTAGCTTGCACCTCTCATTTCTAGCTTTCATATTCATCTTAATCTAGCTTGCATTTTCATTTCATAGTGATTCTTGGGGATATTGGCATTCTTGCCCTTGTCTTCATTTGAATCTCTCATTGTGTCGTTGACTAGCAAGGCCATTAGCTTAATAGATCTAGCTGAGTGCAAACTTCAAATAATCTTGTAAGTCCATGCATAAAGAGCTCTAGGTTGCTTTCTAAGGTTTCCTATTCATGGATATAATGACTTAAAGAAGTGCACCATTTGAGTGTGCACATTTTTGGCTCCCATTGTGGGGCAGAGCATTATTGTTTTGTCCTTCATTTCATGCATTTTCAAAAAAATTTCATCATAGTTTAGCATTATTTTTGGCTCTTTGTTTTTCTGTCTCAGAGTGTCATGTGATAGTTTCTTGTATAGTAGGGTGACACTTTACCAGTTAAAAGTGTCACATTGTTTGACAGATAATATTGCACTACTTACTAGATTCTGTCACCTTCAAGTCAATGAACTGTCGCTTTGAGATAAACGGTCGCACAGAGATATATGTGCATTTTGTGAATTGTTATGTTACAGGTTTGAAGAGCAATTTTGGAGAAGATACTTGAGCACTTGAGCTTGGATATTGAAAATTCTCTTTTCTTGTCTTTTTCTCTCATGCCCCATGGCAATCCATTAGATTAATCTTGCATTTTCCATATTAGATTAGATTCTTATTTCATTTCATAGAATAATCTTGCATAAGCATTTCCTTTCATAGATTAATTTGCATTGTTATCATATAGAATAGATCTCATTTTAATTTGCATGCATCTTTGAATCTCTCATTTTATGGTGTACTTGCATGGGCACAAACTAGGTCAAATCTGAGGGCCTCCATTACAAACCCTTGCACTCCATGAATAGAGAGCTATGAGTTGCTATTTGAGATCTCATTCTTGAGAGATCTTGGATGTAATGATTCATAGAAGTGTGACAATATTTTAGTACACATTTTTGGCACCCACCAATGAAGAACTACGTTATCCTATAAGGTACACATTTTTTTTTCTCAGAGTGTCGTGCAACAGTTTTCTAGTGTCGTGCAACAATTTCTTGTATAGCAGGGTGACACTTTGCCAGTTAAAAGTGTCGCACTGTTTGACAGATAATATCGCACTAAGTATATTTTGTCACCTTCAAGTCAATGAATTATCGCATGGAGATAAACTGTCACCCTCGTATAAAGTGAAGTGTCCCATGATATTTTTGGTGACTGTACTATCACCTGTACTCAGCAGTGAGTTATTTCTTGGTTCTTTTTTGCTAAGTTTTGATCCAATTAGCTTGTTGGTTTGATTCATTGTGGTTAGGTAGAGTCTAGTTGCAGATTTCATTTGGATTTTGGATTTTGCTAACCTTGTTGGCCTTACAAGTTATGGTTGTAGGTACTCTCATTGCTTGAAATATTTTGCCAAAAGAATGCATGTCAAAGCTTCAAATGCACAAGGGCTACTAACGGTTTTTGTAGGGCTTCTTAAAGCATAAAAACCCAATCAAGTTCTTGTTGTTTATTTCATTTTCAAGTGTGGCAATTACTAGTTGTTTCATTTCATAGGAACATAATATCTTGTTGTAGGAATTCTTGGGTGGTAGGAGAAGTATGCTCTTCACCCTTGTGGTGAACTAGAAAATCTTGACCCATCTTTGGATTTTGAAAGCAAGAGGGTAATTGAACATTTGCTTGGTGTGTTTGGGAGAAAGCTGTGGGATAAGGGAGTATGCTCTTCACCCTTGTGGTGAAACAAAATCCTTGAATCTCATAAGTTGATCCATTCTTTCTTTAGATCTTTAGAATCCTTTAGCGGGCCTGCTCTTGAGCAATCAAGAGGAACGACCCAAGTGGGGACAAGCTTATTGTCAACTATTCCAACCCACTATAAACTCAAGGCTATTGAGGACACAAAACTTTGGTAGATGTAGTGCTTGTCTTTGCTTGATGTGAGTACTTGTGGGATTGTGACCATGAGGAAAGTATTGAGCAAGAATTCTTAAGGTACTCTTGAGGCCCCGAGGTCCATTACTTGCTGCAAGGTAAGGAGTCCCTTTAGGGAGCAAGAGGAGTACTATGAATAGAAGCCCTTATTAAGAACCATAGATAGAGGCCACCCTATTTTTTCACTTAGCTTCTTGGTGCAAGGATTGATCCAAGTGGAATAACTCAGATCACCCCAAGATTACTCACCATTTCTGTTCCTTTGGTTGTATCATTGGTACTTCCATGACAAAGCCAATATCTATTGTGGGAAACCACTTTGTGTGAGGTAATGGAGCATTAAGTGTGGGCCAAGTTGTTAAGTATGGATCCATTATCTTTTTAGGCTAAAAAGTGTTTGAAGTGTTCTCATTGTGATATACCCATGTAAACGTTCTTGAACAACAAACATCATGGTAGCATTCATAGGATTTTATTGCTTTGATATCACAGGTGCTTATCTTGGAAAGGTTGCTTTTGCCCTTGTTTCAAGTGTTTTATGACATGTTTGATCACCTACTATTTGCAAACCTATCAATTTACTACTGTCACTATGATTGAGATCGAAAAAATCAACCCTCAAATTAAAATTTTGAACAAACAGTCCTTAAAATTGAGATTTTGCACTTCACTAGTCAAAGAGTCATACAAAACTAAAATAGTCTCACCCCCTTTACTGAGAAATATCTTGCAAAAGTTTGCTATTGGAAGAATGTCGCACTATTTGCTAGAAACCATCACCCAGGTCGCCTGGAAACTGTTGCCCTGCTTAGAGTGAAATATCGACTGCTAAGAAACTATTGCCCTATTTGCCTGGATACTATCATACAAAGTCTTTTTGTTGCCTATCAGATTTATGAAATTTTTAGTCTTTTCCCTAGTTGACCATATTTTAGAAGGTGACTTTCTCTGCTGCTAAAGACCTGTTTTACCTTGGGTTCCTAATTTTAGATCCCTTGAATTAGTATTCTTTGATTTTCAAAGTAGTCTTGTTTGACATCGATAAGTTGGGAATTATCCTCATTGAAAAAGTATACCTTTAGATTCTTTGGTAACATGCTTGGAGATTTTTAATACTCTTTTGTCCAATTCACTTCCATCAAAATTCAGATTCAAGTTCAATTACATATTTGGTTAAATCCACTTTCTTGGACCATATGTGTTAGGATACTTATCCTTTTATTATGCACCTTTGTGGTAGGATTGGGTTACACCTTTAAACAACTTTCTATCTTACCACCTCTTTTTGGATAATTAAACACTTTTACTATCCTTGTTTTGTATTGATGTTTCATAAAGTCTCCTCATCACCAAGGGTTTTGTACTTTCATGTTGGTTACAAAAAGATACCAAGTTAGTCAAGGGAAATGACCTCAAGTTGTCTTCAATTAGTTGCCCTTAGTTAAAACTCATCAACAATGAAAGGGAAAAGAGCCCCTTTTTGATCAATCCCCTAAGAGTGAGTCTACAGTTTGGTTTGACCCAAAGAGAAATTCTAGGAAATTGGGTACCTCTTTAGTACCCTCTCAATCAAATATGGACATGAGCTACACTTTGACTAGAAGATAAAGAGAAGTAATAGATCAAACTCTTGATGACATTTTTCAGATACATAGGAGTAACATGTCATTCAATGATGACAATCAACCTGAATCACCTCCTATTAATTCAAGATATCTAGATGCACATCAACAAGCCAAAAGACACTATGCACAAGCTCATCAAGATGCATGATCACAACATGAGGACCAAAACAACCAATCTTGTGATGCTCATGTGAACACAGCTAACTTGGTCAACCATTCAAGACCAAGCTCTCCACTAAAAACAACCACAAGATATACAAGTGAGAGGCTAAAAAGTATTGAGCAAGAAAAAAAATCCTTCTTAAATGAACAAGCTGCAAAAGAGGAAAGATTTAGGCTCCTAGAGGAGGAACAACGAGCCTTGTTAGACATAGAGAAAAGAGATGCACAAGAAGAAAAAGATATGCTCCTAGCCCAACAACTTAATGCACAATTCAACAATAGGGGTACCAATAGTGGGACCAACTCCCCACCATCTACTCCCTTGGGAAGCCCATGAGGAAAAAAATATTCAAGGTCACCATCAAGATGTCCTAGTCCTAGAGGAAGAACTTTACAACATGCTCACTATAGGAGATAGATGCCTCCTAGGAACTCAAGACAACCCTCCCAATGAACTGATCATGGCTCTCAACATGGAGGAACTAGTGCAAATTATGAAGCTCAAGACTTTATGAGAATACAACAAGAACCACTTTTCCAACAATATGTGGAAAAATATGTTGAGCAAAATAAAGATAAGTTCCTAGAGAACCTAATCAACAAGGGTGCGAGGGTCCCTTATAACTTTGATGTGGATAGGAAAATAAAGAAACAAAGTCCCTCACAAGAGGAAGAGATTAAGGAAATAAAAAAGATGATGGAGAAGATGATGGTTCCCAAGATTTCCTTCAAGCTTGATTCTATTTGTCCTAACCCTTTTGATAAGAGTGCGAGCATGATGGATTTTCCTAGGAAAATTGAGTTTCCCCAATATGAAAAATATGATGGTAATGGTGACCCACATGATCATGTGCATCAGTTTTATACCATGAGTTTTGAATTTCACCATGAAGATTCCTATCTAATGAGATTATTCCCAAGGAGTCTAAAAGGTCAAGCTATGGAGTGGTTTACCAACATAACCCCTCCCATCAAAACTTTTAAAGAACTGGTTGACAGATTTGTGCAACATTTTGCCTACAACTTATCAAGATCAGTCACCATGCTCAATTTGTGTAATTTGAAGCAGAATCAAGGGGAATCTTTTGTTACATTTTTACAAAGGTGGAGACAATTATGCTCCTAATATTCTAGGACAATTAGGAGAGAATTGATATCATTGTGAGCAATTTAGTACCCGAGATGTGGTATGAGGTTCAGAAGATGGTCTTTGATTCATTCAACACCATGGTTAAAATTGCATGTAGAATAGGGGATGTCTTAAAAGAGCAAGGTATTTTGGCTAAACAACATAATAACAACAATAGTCAAAATAATAACAACCATCATAAGGACAAAGGAAAGAACTCACACTGGAATAAAAATAGCCAAATAGTCAATGATGGAGTTGTTGACTCTAACCAACCAAAGGATTAGGGTGTCCTTCATTTATCTAGTGCTGTTCAAGCTATGAAGCTTAATACATCCTCTAACCAACAAGAGCATAAACAAAGATATCAAGAAAGACCTAAAAAGGAGAAGCAACAATTCTCTAAGCTTGGGGATTCTTATGAGGATGTTTTCAAAATGCTTATTGATAACAATCTTGCACAACCACAAGATCCAGTGAAATTTCACATACCTGACATTGAGCCATATTGGTGGAATGAAAAGGCTTACTGCATATTTCATAATGGCATTAGACATGACATAGAGCACTGCTGGAAACTTAAACATCTCATTCAAGATCTTATTGAAAATGGTAAACTTCAGATTGATGGATTGAAGACCAATGTAGATCATAAAGTGTTTAAGGAACCTTTGCCTAAATATGATAAGGGGGAAACCTCTAAACCCAAAGACGGCAAAGTTGCAATCAACTACACCTATACATCTATAGAGAATTTTATCAATATGCTTGAAGCTATGGATGAAAATGTCAACATGATGCAAAGAAAAGATTCACATAGTCATGATGTGGAATCTCCTATATTTGATAATGAGCTGTGGTGGTGCTTAGAGGTCCTCACTTTTGAAGGTCATCCCAACCCTTTAACACTGTCACTAGAAGCCAAGCTCAAGGTCCTATGGTGATTAGAGGTCCTAATTCCAATCATTCTAGAAAACCAAAGTAAGTGACATCTGAGAATGTCACCACCAAGTCAGTAGTCAATCCTAAAATGAGCTACAATCTTGTTGACCAGTTACAAAGAACACTAGCTCAAATCTCAAGTTTTGAGCTCCTAGAGTTGTCTCCAAGACATAAGCGTGTCCTTGAAGATACTTTGCGTACAACTAATGTCCCTAACAACATAGACATTGATCAATTCCAAAATATGGTAAATCACCTTGGCAGCCCACATTACCTCACATTCTCAGAAGAAGATGACAAAGCCTTGAGCCATCTGCATAATCTTGCCCTTCACATTGAAGTCATGATTCACAAGACTCGTGTCATGCATGTGTTGATTGACGGGGGTGCCGGGCTCAATATTTGTTCCTTGAGTTTGTTGAAAATATTAGGTTGCTCAGAGAAAGTTATTGATACTCACAAGAAAATAACCATCAAAGCCTATGATGAGGCAGAGAGAAGCTCCAAAGGCTTGGCTGTCCTTCCTATCAGAATTGGCCCCATTGAAAAGGACATCTTGTTCCAGATTGTTGATGCTGGTCCTTTAGTCTATAATATTCTACTTGGTAGACCATGGATCCATGACATGCAAGTAGTGTCATCCACCTACCACCAATGTGTCAAGTTCCCCTATAATGGAGTAGAGGTTTGTATACTCAGGGATAGCACATTATCTATTAATACAATTTCAGCAGGGACCCATGTTCCTCTTAATTGGGAAGCAAAAAATTTTGATACAACTTTGGCACAATGTCAGAATAAGTTCAAAACCATAGACCTTGGTATGGGGGGTTATCGCATTGAATCCTTCACAAAGTTGCTAGTCTCACTTAGGTCCTATGGTAAACCTTAATAGGAGATGCATCCCTCATCCTCAACAATGACTTTGTTTGATACATTTGTAGAGTCTTCAATACCCATTCAGGATGAAACAGAGGAAGTAGCTATTAGAGATTGGATTTACAAAGAGGAAAAATACAAGCACAATGAGAATTTTTCTCCATCTCCTAAGACCTATGGGAGAGGATATACTTTGGTCAAAAATATGGGTTACCCAGGTCATGGTCCTCTCAGTCATAGACTAGATGCTAAGGCTAAGCCACTCAATCATGCTCTTTTTGGGCACAGATCTAAGACAATAGTTGGCCTAGGTTTTGAAAGTCAGAACAAGAAATTTGCCCCTATCCTAGTTGTGATGGATAGTGATGATGAATACATACCCAATGTGCAAAATCAGCAAGATAGGTGTGAAGATTGGGTCCCTTCCACCAATCTCCTTTGGGGAGACTTAGATACTAGAGTTGATAATCCAACAGTTTTAGAATTAGAACAAGAACAATCCACTATGGAAGATCATGTTGAGACTCCTATTCAACACACAAATGGCATTCGAGAGGGTGTTACCCTTGGTGACATCAACGCTTCTACTTCAAGACCTAAAAAATATGGTTGGTGTAAGCATCCTAGTCAGGATTCAGATACGGACTCACATGAGTATGAGTGGGAGACTCTTTCTGATTGTTCTACAGTTGACATGGACATTTTTGTTGTCCATACATATAGTTCCCAATCTAAGGTAGCTAATGAGTCTAGTGTAGGACTAGAGGATTGGAATCCACAAGTCACCTTAGTGAATGATGCTTTGCTTAGTAGGATGAGTCCTGATTTGGGTACCTTAGAGAGATACTTGATGGATCCTAACTCTATAATCACCAGAGATGATGCCATCTACATACACAATATCAAACTATCCATTGACCTACCCCTTGCCAATCCTCACTTAATTGATTGGTCTCAGTGCTATCAAGAGCCTCAGCTCCTAAATTTTTCAAATGACTATGAGATAGCCCATTACCTAAATGCTCTTGAACTTGTAGTCTCTTCCACCAACGAGCCAACTATAAGTATGACAAAGCCAAATATCAAGTACCTCAATCAAAAAAGAAAAAGAAAAGAAACAAAAAATAGGAGTTCTGATGGTGAAAACCCACTATGTGGCTGTGTCAGAACCAAAAAAAGTAAAAATAAAAGATGTATCTGAAGGTGAAAACCTCCCTCAGGCACCTAAGGATGACATACTTGATAATCTTCCAAGCTATTTTTAGGATAGGTCTTCAGTGCTTGTTGAGCCTACATAGCCATTCAATCTGAATACACCAGAGGATCCACAAATAATTCATTTGGCTCAGTCTCTATCAACACAAGAAAAAGAGGCATATACCAAGTTCCTACAAAGAAAGAAAATTAATTTTTCTTTGACTTACTCAGACATGCCAGGATTGGACACTAGTCTCATTATGCATCATTTGTCCATAGCTCCAGGAATCAAACCAGTAAAATAGAAATTGAGGAAAATGCATCCTCACATAGCTCTCCTTGTCAAAGATGAATTAGAGAAACTGTCATGCCCCGCAAGGGAACCAGGGAAATGCACAAAGGTTTACTTTGTAAAAGAAAACCTAAGTAGAGTTTTATGAAAAATTTTGAACTTTTAAAGTTTGCAAATAAACAAAACATATTCTAACTTCTTTCCAAGGTTCCCTTAAATGTAAATGTATAAATTATTAAAAACTGAAAAACTATTAACAACATTTACTAACCATACAAATTCCATTTCAAGTCCTTTATTGGAAAATACTTAAACACATTCATAGTTAATTTCTATCTAAAGATCAATTACTATAATTCCATTTCATCTAACTAACATATTGCAATAGTACAAATGATTCATCAACATTTAACATAACTTGATACATAACAAGATTACATCTTTCCATTAAATAAACATCCCATATAACCCTTTTCCTACGTCTACCCATTATTACATCATTTAAAATTTACATTACATTTAAACTCCTCATAGGAGAATACATAAGTTTACAACAACATGAATAAGTACAAGTCTTCATTCTTCAACAGGTGCACAGACAAATATGAATCTTCAGTTGTTTACATCTGCACAAGATACCTCGATAGAAAGATTTTTCCACCCAACCATGTGAAAATGGTAAAGTTTCACCCCCCGTGCTAGGAGATAAACACCAAGCTCACAAAGAAGGGACTTACTAGGTTGCACCAAAAGGGTTGGATAACATTTCACACAAGTAAAGTACATTTCACAAGGGATTCTAAGGTTTGGGTAGGAAATCCTAAGCAACAACCTAAGTGAGTGTCATCGCATAGCCCTCACCCCTTGGGTTGTCCTGGTACTAGCCACACTGGGCCCCGGCCCCCAAGTAGGCACATGCGGAATCGAATGCCTTTCGTACAGACAAGCGCCATTCGATTTGTACCTATGCATAGGTACCTTCTCCCACTCCCATCCATAGCCTATCCTAGCGCTAATGGCATGGGCGAGGCACAATTTAATCTTTTTAATGTTTTGAACCCATCCCTTAAATTTTATTAGGTTATCACTTGGTTAACTAACTCATCAGTCGGTTATCCTGGTCTAGCCACTTTAGGGCCCCGGCCCCGCACTGAGAGCCACTCACTTAGGGGTTCCTAGGTTTCCTACCCTAACCTATTCCCGTTAGGTTTTCCTAGCAAACCACTAACATGTTCAACATTTTCAATATAACAGACCTACCTAGGACGCTTAGGAGATCCTAAAGTTTGGCTAGGTTTGACTAATGACAAATTAGAAAAGAAAAGATTTGTTTTCAAATTTTCTAATCCATTCCTAACTAAGTATTCAGAAAGAAATATATATATATTTGCAACTTAAATAAAATTTATTGAATCATTGAATTAATATGCCTCCTAGTTCCTAAGTTTTCCCCATGTAATGGATTAGAAAATTATCTATATGTAAATTCAATGTTAATATAATTTTACTCATTAAATTAACATGCTTCTTAATTCCTAAATTTACCTTATATTACAAATTATATTATTTAATATATTATATATATATAATTTATACATATAATATATTATAAATATTTAATATCACTTGCCCCAAAACCTTCAATTAATAATATTATATTATATATATATAATAAAGTATATTACATATAATATAACCCTAAATTTCTTTAAACTTTTAACAAAACCCTTAAACCCAACATTATAGCTTTGTTATTTTTTTTTGTTAATAAAACTCAAATGGGGGGGTCCCGCCACCGTGCGGTACCCTCGGTGGTACCGCCGCGGCAGCGTACTGACTGCCGCACGACACCTGTTGGTGTCGCTGGCAGTCGGGCCGCTGCCGACCGGTACCACGAGGCTCCCGCGGCAGCGACCGCTGTCCCAAATTGTTTATTATTTATTATTTTGTGATAACTTGAAAACCTTTACCTTTACATATATATATATATATATATATATATATATATATATATATATATATATATATATATATATATATATATATATATATACATATATATATATATATATATACATATATATATATATATATATATATATACATATATATATATATATACATATATATATATATATATATATATATATATATATATATTTATATTTCCCTATTTTATTTTATTAATTAAATTCTTCTTTTGTATTATATTATTTTTTATTTTTTTTTAAACAAACACCCAGAGTATTACAATTATAATTTGATTCTATATTTTCTTTTGAAATATAATTTATTAATTGAAACCTATATTTATATTTTATTTGACAGAGAATGATATACTATTTAATTTGACAGCAAATTAAATATTAATTATTATCTTTAAATCTCGCTGATACATAAACTAAATGCAATCAGTCTAAACCCAAAATATCTTATTATAACAATTTATTAATTTGGCTAAAAAGCTATTATATTAGAGAAATTAATGGTAAAACACTATAATGTTTTTACACCTAATAATAACATATAAATGGCTCATATTATATTATAGTGCATAACCATTTGTAAATATAAATACAAATAAACACACACAGAAGCATACGAACATAACAATATACTCATAATATAAGTGAATAGCCTCTCAGTAAGGAATCCAACCTGGAAATCTGATGGCCTGGTTGATGAACTCTGAAACCTTTTCCCCGCTTCCTACTTCTTCCAAAATTCAGCCTCTTGTTTCCTCCAATATCCAGCACACGTTCAATCCTCAGCTTCAAAATAATTTTCCAGCCTCCTTCTCGAATCCAAACCCCCAGAAATATAATTTCCTCTCCAACTATATGGTTGGAGAAGTTTCTTTACGGGAAGAAACTTCTCCAACTTCCATAATCGGTTGGAGAAGAACTAATCTCTCCCGTAAACATAATAAAGTTTTGTTAATTTTAATTAAAATATTGTCCAAAGAAATCTTTAATAACCAAATTAGTTAAACATCTCACAAGGAATTCACATAGCACAATTGGTAACTAACTAGCCCAACTTCTAGGAGGTCTCGAGTTCAACTCCCTCCTAGCTAGTTAGTTTTGTTACCAGAGGCAATTATTTTTAATTATTTATTTTTATTTTTATTTACATTTTGGTTAGAGTTGTAATTTCTATTTATGAGAAATTATAGAGATATATATATATATATTTACTTTTATCGAACAATAATTAAGCTAGTGCTATTTTGCTAATCCTGTTTATATATTTATTTATACTTATAAATATATATACATATATGTGTTCATAAGCATATGTGTGCACCCATATGTTTATGACACATATAGTATAAATAACTTATTATTCGCATCACTATCATTATAACTATATAACCAGAAGATGCAAGGTACAAATAACAGCTTGACCCTAATTACTAACATGATAATCTAACAGGGATAAGTCACTGAAATAGAAATCAACCAACAAGGACTCACATAGATAACCTACTGACAAAGTTGAGTGTACCCTAACCACAAGAGCAAGATCCAAACCCTAATAATTGATAACCACATAATCCTCCCTACCAGGAACTGATCTGGCACTTCCCACCTAAGGTGAATGATCAAGGGTAAAGGTTTTCTTTTGTGAAGCTTGGTGATATCTCCATGACAACAACAACGATCAAGGATTTTTAAGGGATCACTCAGACCTGTGGAGCCAGGTGGAGACGATACCCGGTACCTGCAAATCCTGCATCACCAAGAAGAGATACATATACATATAGATATACAAAACAACTATATACAAGTAGATGACCAGGATCGATACATCGTGTGGACCTCACTGAGTGAGTAACTATGACTTCGTCCTAAGTCATGAAAACACATCAGGCATATGTATCCATAAAACAATCATGATAAGGGTTAGTATTCAAATCATTACATAAACATGTAAAACTAATACATTCTTCTAGGATCTCATAAACATATAATCTATGTAACTATACTGAGCATATAAATATCATCTGATGAACATATAATCCTCCATGAAACATAAACATGAGTGCATAGTTCTAACCATCATAAAAATATCAAATCATAGTATCACTGTAGGAGAGGTATTACAGAAACTCCTCAGTGTAGGATTTATAAGAGTTATTGATTATGTCGAATGGATATCCAATATTGTACCAGTTTCAAAACATGAAAAATTCATTCATGTGTGCACAGACTTTAGAGATCTTAATAAAGCATGCCCAAAGGATGATTTTCCACTCCCTAACATAGACATGATAGTGGACATGACTGCAGGCTATGAGATCTATTCTTTGATGGATGGCTTTTCTAGGTATAATCAAATCAAAATAGCTCCTAAAGACCAAGAGAAAAATGCATTCACTTGTGCATGGGGAACCTATTGTTGGAATGTCATGCCATTTGGATTAAAAAATTCTAGAGCTACATATCAATGAGCTATGAATATTATTTTCCATGACATGATGCATAAGAATATGGAAGACTATCTGGATGACACCTTGGCAAAATCCAAGAAAAGGGATACACACCTTGGCAATTTGGAAGTAATTCTAGATCGTATGTAATAGTTTCAACTCAGATTAAAACCCAAAAAGTGTGCATTTGGAGTTACCTCTGGAAAACTCTTAGGATTTATCATTTCAATTAAAGCAATAGAGGTGGACCCAGAAAAAGTTCAAGCAATAATGGATATGCCACCTCCTAAAAACATCAGTCAAATGAGGAGTCTTCAAGGACATCTTCAGTCTATAAGGAGGTTTATTTCACAACTGGCTGATAGAGCTCAACCCTTTAATAAGACTTTGCATAAAGGGGTTAAATGTGTCTAGAATGAGGAATGTCAGAAAAGAATGAATCAAATCAAATAGTACTTGGCTAATCCTCCAATCTTAATGCCTCCTATCCGAGGAAAACCACTTATATTATATGTCTTAGCAATAGAATCTTCCATGGGGGCATTATTGGCTCAACTTGATGATACTAGAAAAGAAAGAGCTATCTATTACATCAGTCGTACTCTTGTTTCATATGAGGTCAACTACACTAGTATTGAAAAATCTTTCCTTATAGTGGTGTTTGCTTCCCAAAAGTTGTGACATTACCTGCTTGCACATATAGTGCATCTCATAGCTAAAATTGATCCTCTCAAGTGCTTACTTGGTAAGGCTGCTCTTGTAGGTAGACTTGCTAAATGGATGATGATTCTTTCCAAATTTGACATAGAGTATGTTGAGCATAAAGCCATAAAAGGTCAAGCTATCACAGACCAACTGGCTGATTTCCCAATTCCAGACAATATGCCTATTCAAGTTGAGTTTCTAGATGAGCAAATCATGTATATGACTACAAGAACATGGAAGATGTTCTTTGATGGCTCTTTCATGCAAAATGGTTTAGGTGCTGGAGTGTTGTTTGTCTCTCCTCATGGATATACTATTCCTAAGTCTTATAAGTTATTATTCCCATGCACAAACAACATTGTTGAGTATGAAGCCTTGACAAATGGATTGAAAATGGCTATAGAATGGGGAATTACAAAGCTTCACATTTATGGGGATTCACAATTTATTATCAACCAAGTTAATGAAGAATATCAAACAAAGGATGACAAACTGATACCCTATAAGAAGATGGTTGATTCATTGCATTGATACTTTACCTTTGTTACATTTCAACAAATCCCTAGAGCAGAGAATAAGGCAGCTAATGCTATGGCTACATTAGCTTCACTTCTTCAGTTAGAACAACATGAGTCTAGATTTGAATTCTTGATGGAAGAGCTACATTACCCTATTTTTGACTCCTTAGAAAGCCATGTCATTTGTACCTTGGTTAGCCATGAATCATCTCGCTATGGTGCCATTTATTCATATCTCTGTGATGGTACTATTCCTAAAACCTTCAATTATTCTAAAAGAAGAAACCTTGTTCATAATGCCTCTCACCACACCCTTATCTCTGGTGATCTATATAGGAGGGGTTTAGATGGGACACTTCTTAGGTGTTTAGAAAAGGATGAGTCCAACCAAGCACTAGTTGAAATTCACAAGGGAATTTGTGGAGGACATTCTAATGGTCTTACCATGGCCGGATGATTGTATAGGGTGGGGTACTATTGGCCTACCATGCAGACAAATGCAGTAGCTTTTGCTAAATCTTTTGAAAACTATCAGAAACATGGAAACTTGATACATGCTCCAGGTAGGGAGCTTATTCCTTCTATTTCTCATTCACCATTTCAGCACTGGGCCTTTGATCTTGTTGGGAAGATTCATCCCAACTCATCAGGTAGACAAAAATTCATTATTACTACTACTAATTACTTTACCAAATGGGTAGAAGTTGTCCCACTTTCTGTTGCCTCGGGCATGACAGTTTCTTTGTTTATTTTGAATCATATTATCTATCAGTATGGAGTGCCTTCTGAGATAATAACTGACAATGGGGGTCAGTTTAAAAATAAGGACCTTAAGCATCTCTGCAAGAAATTTAAGATAAAGTAGTATTGGTCCTCCATTTACTTCCTGCAAGGAAATGGACAAGTAGAGGCTTCAAATAAGACCATTCTCAAGATTCTCCATAGAACAGTTCACAAGAATGGTAGGGATTGGCACCTACAAATAAATCCAGCCTTGTGGGCCTATAGAATGAGTATCCATACTCCAATAGGAGCTACACCTTTTTCCCTCACTTATGGTGCTGAAGCAGTGTTACCTTTAGAGGTAGAGATCCCTTCACTTAGAGTCTCTCTCAAAGGTTTAGTGACAAATGAAGCCTATTGTGCCATGATGTTGTAGGAACTAGAACTTCTAGATGAAAAGTGTAAAGCATCTTTTGATCACATGAGAGTCTACCAAAAGTGTATGTCCAAAGCATTCAACAAGAAGGTTCACCCTAGAGAATTTCAAGTGGGGGATCTTGTTTTGTGAGAAAACCCTAAGAACCAACAAAATAGAGAACAAAAGGGGAAGTTTGAACCTAATTGGCTTGGACCATACATCATTACTACAACTTTTGGTACAAGTTCTTATTTACTATTTGATCTAGAGGGGGAATAGCTCCCTGACCCTATAAATGTTTTGCACCTCAAGAAGTTCTATCCATGATGCCCATTCTTTCTGGGGGCATCCTTTGTACATATCTTATTGATCCTAAAAAAAATTCCAAAAAAAAATTCATATATGATGCTGGAAAAATCCTAAAAAGCATATAAAGTCCTGAAAAAATACAAAAAAAATCAAAAAATGCAAAAAATTTAAAAAAATAGAAAAAGTGCCTTGGTAAAAACCTAGAAACAGGCGCCTCGGTAGAAAAAATACAAAAAAAATGAAAAATCAAAAAATCTCCAAGTGGTGAAAACCTGGAAACAAGCGCTACTTGAGGCCTTTGCACCCTTGTCTTTTAGCATGCATCGTTGACACTTAGCCTTTCTCCATCATGCCTTGACCTTGTTGCCTTGGTTTGGAATTGGTCTTTCTCTTTGTCTAGGGGGCATAACTATGTTAGCTTTGGTCTCTAGGATGCATTGGTCTTTAGGACATCTTGAAAATGGTGTTTTTCAACACCACCCCAATAGTGTTTTTCAACACTACCCTAGCGTCAAGTGTTTCTCAACACTTATCAGATATCTTACCTACAGTTTAGCATGATATGATAATTTCCACTAGTAAATGTGATACTCAAAGATTGATTCTATGACCTACACACATGCACTTAAACACTTGACTCAGTGAGACTTGTTTGACTTTGTTGTCTTTGTATGTTGTCTATGATGATTTCTTTGATGAGTGTTCTCTCCCTATGATAGTTTTCAATGATGCATAGCTAGAAGACTGAGGGCATGAGGACATGTTTTATTTCTTTTTCTACTTGTGGGTATATTTTGTTGGTCCTAATTCTCATTAGCATTTATGCTTGATCCACTTGACACCTAGGATCTACAAGGTATTATCATTGACTATATGTGAGTGCATTCTTATAGCCATCTTGACCTTCTTATGTCCTAATGCAAGCATAATCTCGCTATATCAAATTTAGGTAATCTCACTACACTAGTCATCTTGACCTGCATGTCTTTGGTGCCTAGGTGGGATTTCCACATCCTATCCAATATAGATCATATTCAGATCCACATAGTTATACTAGTATGTATTGTATGATCTTATGATGCTACCAATAAAGCTCAATGATGATTATTAGATGTCTATTGGCATTGTGACATTGCAAGTAAACCACTTTTCATATTAGCTTGCATTCCTAGGTTCATGTTAGATTAGTTTTTGCACCTTGCATATGGAGAGAGATCTCCTTTTATCTTTCATGGACCTTTCGGTCAAGTGCATTCACCTTTCCTTTCCTCGATCATGTATTTTTCTCCTTAGCTTTCACATCACATTTTGTTCCTGTCATCAAAAGCGGTTAATCACATCATCATTTTATCCTAAAGAGATCATTTTTAGAAACATGAGTCTATATCATACACTTGAAAATTAAAACATACATCTATGAGAGAGAATATACATGAGCATATATATCATACATTTTGAGCAATATGGCAAGACAATGTAAAAACAAACTAATACATCCATCACAAGTGGGATCCATACACAAAAGATTTATCACAAATCCAATAATCTCTCATATATATATATATATATATATATATATATATATATATATATATATATATATGTCTGATACAATGTGAGATACAAAAATCTGAATACAATCCTAGGATATGCCTTTGTACATCTATCCTAAGACCTAGACCTAGGACTCGCTACCACCATCATGTGGTGGTGGTGGTGGTGGTGGTGGTGGTGGTGTTGTTGTCCTATCCGGTACCATGTCTGACATCCCTACCCTCTGAGAGTACATTGGTGCTCTCTGCCCCTCCAGAACCACCTATAGATAGAGTCCATGATAGTATGAAACCCTCACTACCTCCCGTCAAATCTCTAGTGTGTCTTCCTATGCCGCCTTCTCCCAGCATGCTATCTCTACCCTGAGATTGGTAATCTGTTGATCTATCTCAGCCCTTAGATCTGCTAGCTACTACTCCCTAACTGCTATGGTGATGTGTAGTTGCTGCATCTCTATCTCTAGTGTTTGAATCTAGGCTCTCAAGTCCTCCCCTTCTATAGGTTGCTCTACTCTTGCTACCACTTGTGGGTGAGATGGCCTCACTGTGTCATCTCCCTCATTCATAGAACTCTATCCCTATGGCCATTTTTGGCCAACTGATCTAGGGCTCTGCCCTATCTCTCTAGCTCTCCCTCCATCCCCTCCATCTCCTCCATCTCCATCACCACCATCATCCCCCTATGCTGCTACCTGGGCATCTGGAATAGTAAATCTAGGAAATGGAGCCCTCCGCCACTCTTCCCTATATGCCACATCGGCACCTGCATCTACCATATTTGGGAGGTAGTCCCATGGCTCTTGACATACTGTAGCTATATCTTGTACTACCTACTGGTAATCCAGCATCGGCAGCCAACCATGGCCCTCCTCATCTCTGACCCAAGCATAGGTAGTAGTCTCAATGGGCACTCTCTGCTGGTGGCAAAACTACCTCTAGACCCGAGTAATGACAAATCTCTTGACAATGTTAGAATGCCAATCTACCAATGGATAACTACATAACATGTAGTCCAACTCATACCTGTCACTCCACTCCTCACATGACCTATATGGCCTCCATATGAATGAGGTGAGCTCATCCATCATGCTATGATAATAGGTCATGTCCCCATTGTGAGGCTGGGAGAGGAATCTTGTGTATCTGTACATGTAGGGATATCTATGCTCCCTCAGCTATGCTCATGGTTGCACCACAACAATGTTCTCCCACACCCATATCTGAGCAAGAATAGCTCCATAAGCCCAAGTCTTTCCATCATGGTACAGAACCTCATGAAGCTCATGGTACATATCTCCTAGGATGGATGGCCCCCATGCCATCTGTCATGGCTGTGAAATCAGATCAGCTACCAATCTACCCCAACCTAGTGGAAACCCCTTTTGACTCCTATCAGCAATAAGGGCCTATCCCACAATGGAGAAAAGTATGCATGGGACTGGGTAATCCCTACCATACTCCTCTACTAGCCTATCCTAGCTCAAATGCCTATCCACAAATGTCACATCGTAGAACATATCCTACATGACCCATCGTCCCTCAATCAGATCCTGGTCATAATATACCTGTGCCAACAAATAATCATGTCAGTTTCTATCATATGGAAACTTTACATCTATGACTATCTATAAACATGATTATACTCACTAGATCACTGTGACAAGGAACTCGCAGAATCCTATAAACATCCTCTAGAGTGATTGATGCCTCTCTAGTAGGCAAATGAAAGGTATTGTGCTCACTGTGCCATCTCTCAGCTAGTGCAGTCAACAACCCATGATCAGCTTGGATGTGGGACATCTACAACAAGTATCAAAAACCCATTGCCCTTAAGTCTACCTTGCCTGGATCATCTAGATCTCAGACACATCGTAACCCTGTCACCCGAGGTGCTTTGACATGGAGCATAGGAAGATTCTCTTGCAAGTCATTTAATCCAAACCAAATGTCAGAACATATCATGATGGATGTCTAAAAACTAGTGCAAAGCATCTTACATGCAAACATTGTCAAGACCCATGTCATTTTGCTCAAAAAACATTAAAACATATCAAATTTTTATAGTGGGTGATACTATTTTTTGACTAAGTGTCATGCAACACTTTTCTCAATAGCAGTGCGAGAGTAT
Source organism: Chamaecyparis obtusa (assembly GCA_027943335.1). Classification (NCBI taxonomy): domain Eukaryota; kingdom Viridiplantae; phylum Streptophyta; class Pinopsida; order Cupressales; family Cupressaceae; genus Chamaecyparis; species Chamaecyparis obtusa. Next base: position 19,439 of record BSBK01010306.1, on the reverse strand, counting down.
CTTGGAGTGTGACACTTCACATCATATCGCATGAAATTTCATCTAGTATCATGTGATACTGGACTTAGTGTTGGTGCGACACTTTATCGACCCACAAAGTATATCATGACATTATCCCCTAAAGGGTGCAATACTTTGCAAATCCCATATGATTTTTGGCCCAGTTAAAAATTTGAAAATTTTCAAAATATTAAAAACATGTTTTAATTGACATAAATGCTACAAAAAGTGACCACAAGAGTGAGTTTTTTCTAAAAACATACCACGACACCATACTGTGGAGGCCGGTTGTGCAACCGGGCATGATTGAATCAATGCCTATGGACTGAGATCACTGCTTGCTGGGCCATTTTCTCTCTCTAAGCTCTTGAAATTCTCAAATCGCTAAAAGACAAATGATTTTGAAAATGACCTTTTTACCCCTTATATAGCATTTTGACTTTTTGACCTAATTTTCAAAACACCTCAGAATTGTCTGAAAATTGCACCCCTAGCTAATTTTGACATCCTGGATCCATTTTCAGACTCAAAATTGAAATATGAGTTAATCTTGATAGTTAAAATCACATTTCAAAATTTTGCCTCTTCTGTGCAATTGGCTGACCATTTGAGGCCTAATCCTTCGATCTTCATTGGGGCAGCTTCATTTCTTCACCCCCATCTCTTCCAAACTCCTAGTCTTTCATTCATCTTCATTTGCTTCATCTCTCTAAGGTTTGACTTCATCTTTTTAGTCAAATTAGGGCATGTCTTCACTGCTTGATGGTTATCCTATCATCTTTCACCTTTAATCATGATTTCTAGTGCTTTGATCAAGTTTATCAATTTGCTACTTCTCCTCTACTTGATTTCAATTTTGATTTCGAGGGGGTAGTACCCATCAGCTTTAATCTATGATTCAGCTTATCATTCAATTCAACTTGAGATTCTTATTTTGAGACATGATTATCACTTAACAACAATGGTGTTGATTTTGCCTTTTAATTCTTATCTCTTATTTTCAAACTTGACTATCACTTAATAGGAATGGTGTTGGTCTATATCTTTTAGCTTATGCCTATGCTTGTCCTGATATGTTCCCATCTGTCAAACACACATCTGAGTTGTTTTGTGATCCCAAATTGATCTCACATTTCAATTCTTCTTTGACTACATGTGTTCCTAGAATGATCACACATTAGTCAAAGAGGGGAAAATGTATGCACCCTAAAATGGTCACCTAGACTTTGGTCCCCCATTCAACAATTTATCAAATCCCTGAATCAATATTTTCAAAAATTAGCATTTTATTAATTATATCAATTTCCTTGATCAAATCCTATTTCATCATTTTTTATTATTTTCTATGGGCTAACCATTTTATTATTAAGTCTTTATTTATTTAAAAGGAATCTCCTCCCCTTTTATTTAATAAAAAGCCCCAACTTTTCCTCTTATCCTAAGTTACACAAATAAAGCATTATTCTTATTTTATAAAAAGAGAAAAAGCACTTTTTGTCTCATATAGACACAAAAGTCAACTCTTATTTTCTCATTGGAGGATATTTGTGCACATGGATTGCTCCTTTTTCAAGCTCCACCCTTGATTAAATCTTTTGCCTCTTAATCTCCATGGTCCATTCTTTCTCATTTCCTATAAAAGAAGAGCTCTCTTCCTCATTTGCATATCAATCTTTTATGCTAATGTTATGCTGTAGGTTTTCTCGGTCGCTTTGGAGCTTTTGAAGATTTGGAGCATTCTTGGCTTTTGCATCTACATTCCATTCTTAGTTTCATTCATGCATAGTAGCTTCATATTTATGCTTTCATAGTTTAGATTTCCTTTCAAGCTTTAGAGTAACTCATCTAGTTTAACTAGGAAGGCTTGGATACTTGTACTTTCCTTTTCATAGCATAGCTTGTACTTTCCTTTTCATAGCATAGCTTGCACCTCTCATTTCCATAGCTTAGCTTGCACCTCTCATTTTTAGCTTGCATATTCATCTTAATCTAGCTTGCATTTGCATTTCATAGTGATTCTTAGGGATATTGGTATTCTTGCCCTTGTCTTCATTTGAATCTCTCATTGTGTGGTTGACTAGCAAGGTCATTAGCTTAATAGCTCTAGTTGACAGAAAACTTCAAATAATCTTGCAACTCCATGCATAGAGAGCTCTAGGTCTCTTTCTAAGGTTTCCTATTCATGAATTCCCTTGGATATAATAACTTAGAGAAGTGCACCATTTGAGTGTGCACAACAACTTCTTCATGTAGTATCATTGGAGGCTCATACAATTTTAGATTTTGTACATTTACAAATGAGTAGATTTGCATATATGGAAGAAGATTAAGGAAAAATGCATTGGTATGAATCTTCTCTAAGATCTCAAAAGGACCATACCTTATTGGCGTAAATTTCCTTCCTTCACTATGCATTATTTCCTTGCTGATGTGTAACCAAAATCTATCCCCAACATAAAAATTGTGACTAATACAATGCTTATGATGGCGATCCTTGTATTTTTCTTGGCTCTTCTCCAACTGTGCTTCTACTACTTGGTGGATTTCTTGGACCTTCTAGATAAACTTTAAAGCCCTTTTCGCATCATAGTGTCCTTCAACATCATCCTTCCCAAAAGAAAAATCCATTAGTGTCTTAGGAAAGTAATCGAAGCAAGTCTCAAAAGAAGACCTCTTTGTAAAAGAGTGTCCCACATGGTTGTAAGCATGCTACACATAATGATGACTTTCATCCCACAACTTAGGATGCTTACTACAATAACCTATAAGAAGATGCACAACTGTCATGTTCACTACTTCTTTCTGTCTGTCAATCTGTAAATGGAAGGTTGTACTCTTCTTTAACTTGGTGTCCATGAGGTGCCACAATTATGATGAAAATTCCCCTAAGAATTGAGAATCTCAATCATATCCAATAGAAGTGGGTAACCCAAAATGACCCCATACATTTTGAAAGTACATATGAGCTTTCACTTCAGCATTGACCTATTTCTTACAAGGCACTGGGATACACATTTTACTGAACTGATCAACTATTACATATGAATATTGATGACCCTTCTTAGACATAGGTAAACTACCCACAAATTCCATAGACACACTTTCCCATGTATGTGATGGTATAGGTAATGGTGTGTACAAACCCAATTTCCTATTACTTTGTTTTCTAGTTACACACATTACACATCCTTTTATATATTTAGTGACAATTTCTTGCATACGAGGCCAATAACAATATTTTTGCAATTGAGCCAATGTTTTACTTAACCCAAAATGTCCTGCAATCAAAGAGGTATGTGCTTCCCATATTACCCATTCTTGTTCATCTTTAGGAATGCATAGTTTACCCAAGTGGTACACCAAGTTATCCTTCACATAGTAATCTTTCTCTTCTACATGTTTACCATAGATTAAAGCTACATAGATATCCTCACTAGTACATTTGACCCACTTTTTAGACCAACATTTCCGACCAAGTTATAAAATAATTTTCCATGGTCGGTTTATAGAAGAAGAAAATGATTTTTTTAAACTTTTATTCCTATGTTGGTCAGAATTATGACCCTAAAGATTGGTCGTAATTCTGACCAACACAAGAATAGAAGTAAAAAAAAAAGGTGAAATTTTATACATATATCCTAGCTACCGACACATTTTATTTTATTTAATTTTGGCATATATAGTCCACGAGAAAAGGAGTGCTAAAGGAGGTGGTAAGGAGGGAAGCTATATGTGGACATGACACAAAGCAAAGCAAAAAGGGGCCAAACAATGGTACACCCTGATGATTCAGCCTGCTCAACAACACACGGAAAAAATTAACAACAATAGTCAGAGAGAGAGAATGTAGGATCTTTCATTAAGTCTTGTCAAATAGAATCATACATGCCAAGATGTAAGACCTTCCCGATTAGGGCTAGATATTACAATGAATTATAGAGGTCCTCAAACATACAAGCATCTACCAATGATCTCCAATCTACTATCTTCTTATCTCTATCAAAAATTGCCTCCTAAACTACAACCAAAAAACTACATTTATACAAGAGTCTACCAAAGTGAGTCGGCCTTCAGATCCATAATCAACTAAAGGAATGGTCAAATCTAGGACCACACACTTTGCAATGATGGATATCAACATTAAATATATGAACCAAAATAAATGCACAAGTCAGCTCAATAGGAACTCAAAATAAACTACTCATTAAGCAAGGATGACTAAGCAACAGAAAAGCATCACTGAGCTCTAGTGAAACAACTGACCACCCAGGAGATAACCAACCATACTCAGTAACCAAAGGAAATTGACCAACTCGGTCAAAGAAGGAACCAAGAAATACAGACAAACTCCAAAATGTTTTTGGTGACATAGGATTGGAAAGGACCAAAGATGCGCCTGCATCAAACACCTGGGGTTATTTTGAAATGATTCTTTGAATCATTTGGTAGGTATGATCTGAGCTACATCCAACTCAGACTATGGAATCCATGAACTATCTTCAATCATTCAATTCTTCCATTTTACTAGATATTCCATATATTATTTTCCTCTTGTACTCTTGCCAACTCTTTGCTTCAGGATCTACTCAACGTCTTCATTCAACTTTTGAGCATACTCTATTGGTACTATACTTTTTTATCAGGTTCATGATGCTCATACAAATTAGTAATTTTTAAAATTGGTGATATGTCCATGTCATCAAGTAACTCAATTTAATATACATTTCCACTATAAAATTTCCTCAAAATCTTGCAAGGTCCAAACTTCTTCATTTTCAGCTTCCCATATGTTCGAACAAGATTTCGGTCTTTCGTCAAATGAACCATCACTTCATCACCAACATCAAAAGCCTTATGTCTCCTTGATCTATCAGCTCTATCTTTGTATTTCTGATTACTCTCTTCTAGCTTCAGCTTCACATCTTCATGTACTCAGCAAATTTTACTCCTTCAACACTTCTCTTACTTTCATTAGCAATGCCTCTCAAATTAGATATACCTCTCAACTGTGTGCCATTCACAATCTCAAATGGTTTTTTTCAAGTACTCATGTTCATTGAATTATTGTATGCAAACTCTTCTTGTGCCAATACAGAATCCCAATTACTCGGTGTGTCTCCAACTAAACATCTCAAAATATTTCTCAAAATTTTGTTCATAACTTCAGTCTATCCATCAGTTTGTGGGTGAAATGTAGAACTATATTTCAACTCACTGTCAAATTTCTTCTGAAGGGTCTTCCAAAAGCATCCAACAAATTTACTGTCTCGATCATAGATAATACTCGGTAATCCATGTAATCTGACAATTTCCTTAAAGAAAAGATTTGCTACATGTACTACATCTGATGTCTTTCTACAATTAATAAAATGTGTCATCTTATAAAATCTATCCACAATAATAATATAGAATCATTACCTCTTACTGTCTTCGTTAAGCCAAGAACAAAATCCATACTGATGTTAATCCAAGGTTTCTTAGGAACAACAATTGATATATACAATCCAGTATTCTGAATTACTCCTTTTGCAACTTGACAAATTCCACAACTTTTCACAAATTTCTGAACATCTTTATACAACTACGGCCAATAGTATTTCTCCTTAAGAAAATTCCATGTTTTATCAATACCAAAATGTCCAGCCAAACCACTACTATGCTTCTCCTTTATCAAATTATTTCTCATTATTCCTCTCGGTATACACAACTGAATTCCTTTAAACAACATACCTTCTTGAATAAAATATTCATCCCATTTAGTATCTTGTTGATCTTGAATAGGTGCTCTGCACTTTCTCCATGGCTCAAAAAAAATAGGGTCAAACTCATAAGAATCTCTCATCTGATCAAAACCAAGAACTTCAATTTTAATCTTTGTCATCAAAGATCTTATACTCAATGCATTAGTAGCTTGGTTAGTGACTCCACTCTTATGTTTTATCACAAATGTGTAACTCTACAAATACTCAACCCATTTCATATGTCTCTGATTCAACTTATTCTGACTACCCAAATACTGTAAAGCCTTATGATTGGTATACAACACAAATTCACTTGGTATCAAATAATGTCTCCATTTCTTTAGCACTTGAACAATAGCATAGAATTCTTGATCATACACAAAATATTTCCTTCTAGCATCATTCAAATTTTCACTATAGAAAGCAACAGGTTTACCTTCTTGACTAAACATAGGTCCAATTGCACTTCCACTTGCATCACATTCTACTTTAAATACCTTACTAAATTTAGGTAATGCCAAAATAGGTAATTCAGAAACCTTCTACTTCAGAGTCTCAAAAAATTTGTCAGCTCCATGTGTCCACTTGAATTCTCTTTTGTCCCCTCTCATAGTCTCAATCATAGCATTACAAATTGAACTGAAATTCCTTATGAACTTTTGATAAAAACTTGCCAAACCATGAAATGATCTTACCTCACTAGCATTCACAAGTGTAGGCCAATTCAAAATAGCTTCAACCTTTTTAGGATCCATTTTAAAACCATCATATGACATCACAAATCCCAAATACACAAACTCCTCTTTCATGAATGAACACTTTTTTCAGATTTATCAACAACTTTTCATCTTTCAATCTTTGCAAAACTTGTCTAACATGCAACAAATGTTCTTTTATGGTCTTACTGAATATCAAAATTTCATCAAGACATACAATCACAAACTTACCCAAGAATTTCTTTAAAACTTCATTCATCAGCCTCATAAAAGTACTTGGTGCATTAGTTAGACCAAAAGGCATAACCAACCACTCATAAAAACCTTCTTTTGTCTTGAAAGCAGTCTTCCATTCATCACCTTCTTTGATTCTAATTTGATGATACCCACTTTTCAAATCTATTTTAGGGAAATACTTTGCTCCAGTCAAACTATCCATTATGTCACCTATTCTTGGTATAGGAAACCTATACTTCACTATTATCTTATTGATTACTCTAGAATTAGTACACATTCTCCATTCTACATTATTTTTCGGGGCCAATATAGTAGGTATTGTACAAGGACTCAAACTTTCTCTGATCAAACCATTCTCCAACAATTCTTGAATCTGTCGGTTCAATTCATGATTCTCGATAGGTGTCAACTGATGAGGTGCCTTATTTGATAAACTAGCTCTAGGGATTAGATCCATACAATGATCAATGCTTCTCATTGGTCAAAAACCATCAGGTACATTATTAGAAATGATATCAGTATACTCGATGAGTAACTTATCAATCTCCTCAGGAACACTATCCTCTATTTTCTCACTCAGTTTGTTAGGAATCACAACAAAACATACATCATTTCTTTTCAAAGAGTTAAAAAATTTCTGCCCTCCATCAAACAAACTTTCATAGATGTACAAACATTACTAACAGGTTCTTCCATCTAAGGTAAGAAGATTTTTTTCTTTCCATCAGCCACAATAGTATACTTATACAATCTCCAATCATATATAGCATATCTATCATATTGTCAAGGTCTACCCAACAAAATATGACAACAATCCATAGGCATGATATCACATAACAACTTATCATAGTACTTTCCAATCTTCAAATTTTCATATAACATTGTTCACTTACCATGAGTGTATGCTCATCTATGATTCATGAAATCTAATAGGGCTTCAAATTTTCCAACCTTTCCAACTACAATTTTGTGACCATTTCCTCATATGTCAAATTCTCAAAGCTACCACTATCAATGATTACCTTCCAAACTTTATCATATTCCAAACTTTATCATAAACTCTACATCCTAGTCTCTAACAAACTTTTCCTTACCAGATCTTCCTTTTTGCTTTCATTCCACAGTGCTCTCCTTACCATCAAGTTATTTTCTTTCTTAGGTTCATTTAGTGACTCTTCTTGCACCAAAGTATTTCTATTGCTACCAGCCTTCTTACTAGCATGTGTACATTCAAAAGATCTATGTCCTTCTTCTCCATAATTGTAACAAGTTCCTCGGAAACTTCCTTTGCTATAGCCACCTCAGTAGTTACTGCCTCTACCTCTAGATGAACTTTCATCTTTCCACTCAGTTTTGCCTTTGTCGAGATTTGTCTTTTCTGGTTCAGATCTACCATTTTCACTATTAGATCTACCTCTTCCCCTAGGGAATCTACCACCTTGACCTCTTTTTCTTTGCTCATGTCTTTTGTTTAATTTCTCCTCAGCCTTCAATGAAAATTGATAAGCCTCTTGAATGTTCTCCAACTTGACCAAACTAATTTCCTCTTGGATGGAAACTCTCAAACAATTTAGGTATCTAGCAATTCTTTCCACATTATCTTCATCATGTCTAGATCTGATATCTAATCTATAGAATTCCTTAGTATATTCCTTTATCGAGTTTTCTTTCTACCTCAAACTTTGCATTCACCGAACTAGGTTAATATGATAATCACAAGGTAAGAACTTTCCTTTCAATTTATTCACCATTTTATTCCATACCTTGATTTTGTCTTTTCCTTCCCTCTTCCTATCTAGCTGTAGATGTTCCCACCATAAGGATGCATGAATTTTCAACTTTGTGCTTGCAATCTTCACTTTCTTGTCTTCAGGAATGTTTGCATACTCAAAATACTTTTCCATCTTAGTGATCCAGTCCACCAATTTGTCAAAATCCAATTTTCCAACATACTTAGGAGGATTGAAATGTGGTGTAGACTTCAGACTTGTCAAAGCCTTCAAAAATATTTCTTCATGTTGATCCATAATAGGTGTAGGTTCTGCATTTTCCTGTTCTTCCTCAATTTCATCATCACTAACATCTTCAAGATGTCTTCCTCTTCTCTGGGCTATTTTAACTTCCAATCTAGAAAAAATCTTCCATAGCATATTTGCCAATCCCAGATCTACATCTCACCTCCCACAAACCATCTTGACAATCCTCTGCAATTACAGGTCAGATCACAATCTACTACCTGACAACAATCAACTAGGGCTTCTCAAGAGGAACCTACAAACCTAGATCTGCAGATCTAGATCAAGATCTCACCTTGTTCTGATACCACCTAACATAAAGTAGGGCCAAAAGGGGCCAAACAATGGAAAACCATAATGATCAAGCCTTCTCATCAACACAGGGAAGTAATTAACAAAAATAGTGAGAGAGAGAGAGAGAGAGAGAATGCAAGATCTTTCATTAAGTCTCATCAAATAGAATTATACATGTTAGGCTGTAAGGCCTTCCCAGTTAGGGCTAGATATTACAATGAATTACAAAAGTCCTCAAACATGCGAGGATCTTTCAATGATCTCCAATCTACTATCTTCTTATCTCTATCTAAAACTACCTCCTAAACTACAACCATACAACTACATTTATACAAGAGTCTACCGAACTAATTCGGCCTTCAGATCCAAAATCAATGGAAGGAATGGTCAAATCTAGGACCACACACTTCCCAATGATGGATACCAACATTAAATTCATGACCCAAAATAAATGCACAAATTGGCTCAACAGGAACTCAAAAGAAACTACTCGGTAAGTAAGGATGACTGAGCAACAGACAAGCATCACTGAGGGCCAGTGAAACAACTAACCATCCAGGAGATAACCGGCCATACTTGGTAACCAAATGAAATTGACCAACTACCAACCAACTCGGTCAAAGAAGGAACTGAGCAACACAAAAAAACTCCAAAATGTTTTTGGTGACATGGGATTTCCAAGGACCCAAGATGCTCCTGCATCAAGATACCCCCTATATGCATCTAGCTTGTAAGTTGTGGCATCTTATTCTCTTCCAAATTGATCTTCTCAAACCTAAGAAAGAATCAAGAGTAATAGGTATTCAATTTCAACCATTTCATTGCAGCCGTGATAAGAGATTTGATTTTTTGGCATTTTCTTAGTGAAGGGTACATTTTTTTATTTTTTTTCAAATTGTTTTCATTTGTCATGAGTTTGAAACCTTTATCTCTACACTTCTAGTGGTGTTCATGCCACCATTAGAAGTGGCATGAACACCATTAGAAGTGGCATGTGAATTTCCACTTCTAATGGTGTTCAATTTCTAGAAATAAAGAGCAGTCAACTAAGGGTGGGTTCTTTGTTTCCTCATCAACTAAGTTCAAGGGAAAATTGATGCTACTTTTGGTTTCATTGTAAAAAAATGTTGAATAAGTGGTTGAAAATCATGAAAGTGCAAAAAATAAAAGCTCTTAAAAACTCAATCGCAAGCCAACAAAACTTTGTTTAACTTTGAACTGTTAAAAATTTAGAATAAAAATTCTATTAATTGTGTGCCCTTAGTTGCAGACAGAAAATAATGATATGCTCTTAGTCCTTGACAAAAAATTGTGTCCTGAATATGGAAAAAAAAATGCCCCAAAATGTTTGCAATGAATTCAAATTTACAAGGGGTACAATTTTTTTCAAATTTTTTTCATTTGTCATGGATTTCAAACCCTAATCTTTGCACTTTTAATGGTGTTCACACCATCATTAGAAGTGACATGAACACCATTAGAAGTGACTTGTGAATTTCCACTTCTAATAGTGTTCAATTTCCAGAGATGCAAAGCAATTAACTAAGGGTGGGTTCTTTATTTCCTCATCAACTAAGTTCAAGGTAAAATTGATGCTACTTTTGGTTTCATTGTAAAAATATGTTGAATAAGTGGTTGAATATCACAAAAGTGCGGAAAATAAAAGCTATTAAAAAATTAATCGCAAGCCAACAAAACTTTGTTTAACTATGAGCTCTTAAAAATTTATAATAAAACCTTTGTTAATTGTGTGCCCTTAGTTGTAGACATAAAATAATGATGTTCTCTCAGTCCTTGATATAAAATCATGTCCTGAACATGGAAAAAAAAAAACCCCAAAATGTTTGTGAGGATGGTCTAAATGGCCTAGGTGCCCTAGACCAATACATGCCCCATGTAAGTCAATATTCTAAAGTCCTTGAATCCAAGCAAATGTAAGTCAATAACACCAAATATATCACTTATCTAAGTCTTGTGAAGAGTCTTGGTGATTTTAAGCCTTTTGAAGAACTTTAGAAATATTGAATACATCATTGCTTGCCAGCTATTTGACAGAGCCTAGGAAATCATCGGTTCTTCAAGACAAAGATTTTTTGCATGCCAAGAATTGTATAGAAACAATCAATAAAATGACTGAAATTCTTTGATTTTAAGCCTTCAAAATAATATAATGAGTACATGGAATGGTCAAAAATTATAATACCAATCAATGAATTCCTTTCCTATCAATGTTGCATTGAATAGAGAGTTTAATAATATAACACCAGACTGTGTCTTCATGAGTAGAGAAGTGATTGTTTGTAAAGAATTAAAATTTTATTGCTTGGTAGTTCATTACATTGTCTTCTTCATTAAATGTCAAGATCTTGTGAATCCAAGCAAATGTAAGTCAATAACACCAAATATATCACTTAGAAGTCTTGTGAAGAGTCTTGGTGAGTTTAAGTGATATATTTGGTGTGTTATTGACTTACATTTGCTTGGATTCAAGGACTTTAGAATATACTCCAAAAGTGATTATGTAACGAAGGAAGTGAGAGGGAAGGATCTTGATTTAGGGCAATGGATATTTCAACATGATTTTGGACAAGATCTTGACATGATTGGATGGGTGTGGATGGTGGCATGGGGGGTGTATTGGTGAAGATTCTTGGTGAGTTTAAGCCTTTTGAAGAACTTTAAAAATATTGAATACATCATTTCTTGCCAACTCTTTGACAGAGCCTAGGAAATCATTGGTTCTTCAAGACAAAGATTGTTTGCACACCAAGCACTATACAGGAACAGTCAATAAAAGGACTGAAATTCTTTGATTTTAAGACTTCAAAACAATATAATCAGTACATGGAATGATGAAAACTTATAATTCTGATCAATTAATTATTTTCCTATCAATGTTGCTTAAAATTATAATAATATAAACACCAAATTGTGTCTTCACAAGTAGAAAAATGACTGTTTGTAAAGAAATAAAAGTTTAATGCTTGGTAGTTCATTAAATTGTCTTCTTCCATCATCATAACTTTCCCATTACTAGTTAACCATCACACATGGTAATACATTGCATGTGTAGTACAAAACTATTAGTAATTGGCAGATTAAATGCAGATAATTACTAAAAATTAAATTTTATCAGATAAAGATTAGTGATAAATATTTTATGTGTTTTTAAAAAAATTAAAATTTCGGTCACTTTTTTGATGGTCAAAAGAATATCCTATCAATGAGAATGCTATGTACTCGATGACTATTCCGACCAATCATCGTCACCATTTCGACCAACAATGCTTTTTCATTTTGACAAGAATGCTATACACTCAATGATTATTTCGACCATAAGATGTCGCAATTTCGACCAACATTGGTCGCATAGAAGAAAGGCATGGCTGATAGGGATAACTTTAAGAAACCCCCTTTTAGGAAAAAGGTTAAAATCGTGGCCAATTGTACATTATTATAGGGGGCAATTCATTTTAATGTAGGCAAAGTTTTTTTCAAATCCTCATTTTTTCATAGTTTGTATTGGCAATTGTTTCCCCGTCGAATAAAAATTGCATAAATTGCTAGCAAATTATTCAGTCATGTGGGGAAAATATATATTATATGAGGCGAATAATTTTCTTTTGAAGTAAAAAATTATAATATATGAGGCAAATGATTTTTTTTTAAAGGGAAAAAATAATAATTTTACTTGCGAATTTTATGTGCCATTTGAAAATTCATTTATTTTATTGGCTAATCATTCTTTAATTATGGTAATAAAAAATATTTTATTGGCGATTTTCAAAAGATGGGACATAACACAGACATGTAACCTAACCTAAGATACCTAACATACCTAACACACATACATTATTTTATAATGTTAAATGTATTATTTGAGATCATCTGATGATCAAAGATCAATGGTTGGAGTTTAATTTCAGCTGCAATTTCTTGAAGGAAATAGAGTTGTCAAGGAAGTCACCACAATGTTGACACATATCAAATAAGGGTAACTTGTCTACAAACTACAATGTACACATGTTAGTATCTACTATCGATAATAATAGTCCTATTACTATAGTGCAACTTGTAACCTCTTAACTCGGTAAGAAATAAATGCCCTATCAGTGACAACTAACAAGTGTCATTCTTTAACTTGTCACACACCACTTCCAAATTTGTATAGATGATCTAACCGATTTCTGACAGTTTTGCATTTATGGGAAAGATTTACTGCCAGATACAAAAGATTAAGGACAACATTTTAATTTCTCACACGCATGCATTTAGGGGAAAGATTTACATGAAATATTTAGAGGCATATTAAGGACAATGGATTTAATACCATTAAAAATAGAATAATGTATTGCTAAGTAATGATCAAGGATTGAAAGGCTATTTATAGACGATCTAGCATCATTATTCATCGATTTTTCTTTGGCCTTTTCTAGTCTACTAGATAATTTGTTTGTTTAGGGTCTGTAGTCTGCAGTCTGCAAATAATTTGTTTTTAAGTTTTCTAAAGTTTTATTGTTTTAGATGGACACTCCAATTAGGCTTACATGCACATCTGAGGAGGCCCAAAAGGATTTTTTGGGTTCCTTTTCTAATGAAACCTTAGAATCTATTTGTAAGGAGGGTGGACCTTTTGTAATAGAGGCTATGAAAATGGTGGTGGGCCAAGAGTTTCTGAACAATGAAGATAGGCACTGGGTCAACACAGACATTACATCCCATTTTTTGGCATCTCTCCTCGACCTTGGAGGAGAGAAGGTGGACATGTGAATGCTATTAAGGAGGGCTTTTAAAAAATAATACTAGGGGGACAACGTTAATGTTGTCATGTTCAAAGAAATAGGGTTGGGGATCCCTTGGGCAAGTGAAATACCCAAGCTTCTCTTCCCAGGCCAAAATGTGGCCATGCAGCCTTTTTTGTTGGGCCTGACTACTAGGTAGTTGAAGCACCATAGGAAATGGGTGTTGATTGCCAAGGATTTTCTTCATAAGTGGTTTATGTTTGATGAAGAGGAGGTTCAAGTGGGGCAATATAGGTGGCTTGATGAATTCTCGCAGTTAATACTCTCTAAAGAATTCTACTTAGATGGAGCCGAAGGGCAAAACCACTAGTGGACTACTAGTGGTTTTTATTTATTTATAGTATAATAGTAGGTTTCTCTTTGTAGTATTGTACTAGAAGTGGACAATGTAATTATAATTTTATGAAAAAGTACAATGAAAATTTTGCAAGCTTTAGCTCATTTCAATTTGTGTTTTATGGGTACAAGAAAATGGTTTTTAGACTTCTCTGTCACTGTTATTGCAATATTTTAATTAGTTTCTTTATTTGTGTATTTGACATGTATGATGTAACTTGTTGTAATCACCTAAAAATTGACAAAGAAAATTGAGTCATAAATCAAAGCAAATCCATGACAAAATTGAAGTAATTGAATCATAATGCATAATTAGCCAATGAAAATTAAAATCAAGTCTTAATTCAAGATAAATTAAAATTGAGTGTTTTAATAAAATGAAATCAAATCAAAGTGCAATTAAATCAATTAATTGTATAGTTTTGGATTGAATCAAATTCAACCCATTTGAGTGGTACATGGCTAAACAAATTAATTTAAATCAATTAATAAGTCTTAATTTCCCCCAACAACCACAAAGGGAGGAAATTCAATCAACCCATAGGATTTGAGAGAAGGCATTCACATGGATCAAGCCAAATTCAATCTCAATCACTTAAAGTGAAAAAGAATCTTGTCCATTGATCTTGTCTACTTGTCCCAAGATTTGAGGACACAAACTTTGCATTGTCTTCAAAGGGTGGAACTAAGGACTTAACTCAAGCTTAATCATGATCAATTACACTACACTCCGTACCATTGGGAAAATTTATAAAAGGAAGGCCAAAATATTCATAATTCATAACCACACATCTTAGAATTGCATCAAACCTCTTCCATTTTATAGCTAGAAAGGCATTTTAAGAGCTTAATTAGCATTTAATTTGATCTAATTCTTAGCTTTAGCTTAATCTTTATCATTTCTCATTCTAGGACTGTCATTAATGGTAGATTGCTGAGAGCTTCTATTAACACTCTTAGATAGAGAGCCCATAGGATGCTCAATTGATCTTAAATTTGATAAATAGTTGCTATAATTGTGGTTTATTTAGTTTCTATTTCATTTATTGTCAATACTAATTCAATGAAGATACTATTTCTAGTATACAAAATGGTGCCCACCGTGGGGCAGAATGCTTCACTTTACTAACGCTGGGTTTTATCTCATTTTTGTCAAATTTGCATATGTTTAACTCTCAGGTTTTTTAGGAAACAATGCTTTTGACAGATAAAATGGCACTTTCAAGCACTATTTTGGCACTTTCATGACAAATTAGTGTGCCTTTGTGTTGATCCAGGACACTTTCACACTTTTTATTTTCTATATATCATTCTAACATCACCTTTACACAAATTTGCAATGCATTTTCCCTGACTCCTGAGCGCTTTTACTAGTTTATTGTGTTCTTTTTCTATCTTTTTACTGCCTTTAATCAATTCGGCAACACTTTTACAAGTTATTTGTCGTGCTTTTGAGTTTTTTGACAGAGTTAAAATAATGCTTTTAATCAGATTAGTAGTGCTTTTAAGCAATAAAATAGCACTTTTAAGCATTCCAAGAGCACTTTTGCATAAATTGTTAATCTATATAATCTGACTATGGTAAAATGATATATTTGACTTTGCAGGATGTCTGATCACTGAAAAGTGAGGAAACCCAAGAGTAGATTTAACCAAGAAGGGAAGGCTTTGGCTAGGAAAATCAAGAGGGAGAACTTTATACACATCAAATCAAATCTTGAGGATTCACAAGAGGAAGAAAATCAATTTTATGAGAACTACCTTGAAATTGTAGAAGCTTATAAAACTAAGTTTGTATCACTTAATTAGATTTTCTCACCTTAAATCAAGTTTTTTCTCAAAATTTGCAAATAAGGCCTTAGATTCAATTCAAACTTTTCTTCTTCAAATTTGTTTTGGTTTCCTTCATTGTTTTTGTTTTTGTTGACTAACTTTGTTGGAGGAAAAACACATTGGAAAGGAACTATAGCCAAGGTAAGCTAAAAATGACAAAAATCACTCAAAAATGCCCCTAGCTTATGTTAGCTACCAAGAAAGGTAAGCCTCAAACTAGTGAATTATTTTCCTTAAATTGTGGCATTAGTGCATTTAAAAATCTAGTAATTACAAAATAGCCTATCTTTGTTTGGAAAGTTTAGCATTTAGGCCTACGCTCTTCACTTCTTCTAGTGAATCAAAATGCCAAAGGTGTTGAACTTTTTGATTGAGAAGAAAGGTTGAGGAATCAAGCACATAAAATAAAAGCCCCTTGTTTGTAGAAGAGAGTAGAAATACTCAATTCTCTATAGTTAGTGGGTGAAAGAATTGAACATTGTTTATTGTGTTTTGGAAATTAAGGTAAAGTTAGGGATATGCTCTTCACCTTTTGGTGAACCAAATTCCCAAAAACTTGTTCATAACTCCATTTCCTTTCTTTACATGAATAGACTAGAACATTAGTGGGCTCACCTCCCAAGAAATTACCTTAATGAGGCCAGTGAGAGGGACAACACAAAGTGGAATACACTTTCTTTTCCTGTGAGAATCCAACCCACTATAAAATGAAATGCATACATCCTTAATGGGGTGTGTGACAAAAGGATTTTAAATTTTTGAACTTCCTCGAGTAGTCCTCATGAATTGTGCAAAACTCTGATATACCGGTGGTGGGAAGCCCCTTAACATAATTAGGGGATGAAATTTAAAGATCTATTTTGAATGGAATCTATATTAAATCCTTGATAAAATAGCAAGACCACCTTTTTAGAGCCATGTTTACGAACCAAATCTTGTGCTAGGTAGGTGCTTGAAGTTTCTTTTTGTGCAAAACCCGTGACAATGTTCTTTCAAATCAAACATTTTGTGTTAAGTGGGTAAAAAGAGATAATTGAATGTGTGATTATTGTGTTTGAAATACATAAGAAAGTGAGAGAGATATTCATTGAAAATTCATCTTACATTTTTAGTCTCTTCAATTTAAAATCAACAATTCTAAAATCAAGGATCACTCCAAATCAAACCCTTGTTGGATGCTAGTTTCCACGCAGTCCCACACATATAGGGTATCTTTACAAGGAGATAGCACTCTTGTTTCAAATGAAGAGAAAGAATTTGAGTACCAAAGTCTTTTCAAAGGTCCTAATCAAGAAGAAATTTTCCCAAACTTATTCAAAAAAAGACTTGGAGAAATGGATAGAAACCCCACATACCATAATTACCAATAAGGAGGAAATAATCATAACATCAACAATGCCAATCATAATCCCAAAGAAACACTTGAAGAAAAAGTTGAGAGAGCAGCCCAAGATCAAGAATTCCTAGAGGTCATGGTGAAATTAATAGATAAGGATAGGGAGAAGTTTTTCCCTAAACCTATCTCAAGTGGGAGTAAAGCTTCCCATGATTTCAATATAGAACAACTTAAGAAAGACCAAGAGAAAGATAACCCCATGAATGCTATGACTAGGCAAATAATGGCCTCCCAAGAACAAATTGATACCATAAAAAAAGTGGTTGAACCTAAGGCCTTTTCTATTGAAGCCTTATGTCCTTTTCCATTCGACAAAATCTTAGTTATGGTATCTTTTCCTTTTAATACCATTTTTCCTAAGTATGATAAATGTACGGGTAAAATTAACCAATAGGATCATCTAAGAGAGTTTTGTGTGCTAAGCATTGAGTTCATGCACAATGATACATACCTAATGATACTCTTTCCTAGGAGCTTAGGAGGTCTTGCCATGGAGTGGTTTTCAAAACTACCCCAAGGAATAAAGACCTTTGAGGAGTTAGCCTCCAAGTTCGTAACCCACTATTCTTATAATATTGAGCATGAAATCACAATGCTCAAGTTGTATGATACCAAACAGTAGAATCCTTCCTAGGATTCCTACAAAGGTGGAGAACTATTTTTGCAAGGTATCCACGAAGTATCCCCAAGAAAGAGAAGATGGAAATATTCACAAACAATTTGACAATGGAAATAAATTATAGGATTGAAAATTCCAATGTCCCCCAGCATTTGAAAAACTCATCAAAAATGGGATCAAGATTGAGGATGTATTGGTCAAGAGAGGTGAAATAAAATTATTTAAAGATAACAAATCCAATAACACCACCAACAACAAAAACAATAATTATGTGCCTAAATATGTCAATAATCAAGGGTCCGATAATAACAATGATAAATCTAAGTCATGGATAAAGAATACAAAAACCTTGTTAATGATGGAGTTGTGGAGGACCACAACTTGAAGGCAACCCCTTTTACCTTACCATATGGAGATAATTCTTCAAATAATGTCAATTGTAATACCCCAAAAATGGGCTATAGGTTCATTAACCTCTTACATCAACAATTCGAATGAAATCGACACTGAAGTCCTAACCTAAGGCACATCTCATATCAAATCATCAAAACCTAATTGATTATGTTAATTCTACACCGGGGAATATTCCTAATTTATCCTAATTATATTTAACTTAATAAATATTTGGCGATAAATCTTATTTATTTTAAAGTTTGATTAATTGAATATTCTGAATATTTAATTAATTAGATTTAATTATGCCACTTAATTATTTAATTAGATTTAATTCTATTTATTCCTAAATTGTATTAATTAATTTGATAATAAATCAAAAATCTTTGACTAATGATTAAATTATTATTTAATTAATAAAGTAAGTTGTCATATTTAATAATATAGTTATTAAATAAAAGTTTGATTAAACTAATTGATTAACCCATAAATCAGTTATTTTAAATTTAAAATCAGTTAAGTGAAAATAAATCACTTTATTTTTAAATTAATTCATATTAAATCATACATAATCAGAAAAGCTGTTAACTTTAAATCAATTTTTATTTTTAATTTGTTAACTTTCTTAACTCCTATGAAGCATTAATTTCTTATACTTTAAGTTATATTTGTATAAATTATAAATATAATGCCTTTCAGGATGTTTGGGATAGGTTCCAGCTTCATAGGAGTTAACATGCAGATTCTAGATTTGAAAAATTCTAGACTTAGCCAAATTTCGGATTCGGCAAGGCTTCAACAGGGTTACCCTCCCATAATCCATCATGGATTTCTAAGGTCCAACTGAAGCTGGCAAAAGGATTCCCAAAGGGTTTAAACTCATTTTATCACAAATCACTTGGTTTTGACCCCATCTCTATGACAGACTTAGCTAGCTCTCACTCAAATCTCTCTCTCTCTCTCTCTCTCTCTCTCTCTCTCTCTCTCTCTCTCCTCTCTCTCTCTCTCTCTCTCTCTCTCTCTCTCTCTCTTTCATTAATCTCTCTCTCTCTCCCTT
>BSBK01010305.1:577500-591806 GCA_027943335.1 Chamaecyparis obtusa | reverse complement strand
TAAAACAAATCCCATACAAAATTAGACTAGTGCCATTAATGTGCTAATAATGTGCCTCTAGTCCCTTTGTTCCGCAGGCCAGCACCCTCTTTCTGTTGTTTCTATAAAAAACAAATCCCATAAAAAGGAGGGGGGGGAGGGGGAGCATGCGACATTGTTGTTGGTGGCCTAGCCATTGCGGCATCCCCACGACAATCGTGAGCCTACCAACAATAGTTGTGCGGTTTGCCTTGGCAGCCACTCGGCATGCCTTGGCAGTCGCAAGAACCGTGGGGGTGGCAGGGGTTGGCAGCCTGCTAACCCCTTTTTAATTTATTTTATTTTTTTCAAACAAACATATATATATATATATATATATATATATATATATATATATAGTATATATATATATATATATAGATATATATATATATATATATATATATATAGATATATATATATATATATATCTATATAGATATATATATATATATATATATATATAATAGATATATATATATATTATATCATCTATATATAAATATATATTATATATATATATATATATATATATATATTATATATATATATATATATAGATATATATATATATATTATATATATATATATATATATATATATATTATAATAACCAAAAATAACCAATAAGCTTCATCAAATGTCCCTAGGAGGGTTTTGTATTTAAAAGAAAGTTTTTTTCTCACAAATTAAATCAAGTAGGGTTTTAATTCCAATAGCCTCAAAATTTTCTCATGGTAAACCTAAGGTTTTCAATAGGTCTAATTAAACATAGTTTTCTCTAAATTGAACATAGGGGTATCCATATCTAGGTTTTTACCAAAATTTTCTACACAAGGAATTAATCAATTCTTAAATCCAATTTCCTTAAAATAATGAAAACTAAATCAATTCTTTTCTTAAATCAAGATCAATTTCATAGTTTGATACCCAAATGCCATACAAATCCTGGTAGACACGAAGTAGACAATCTTTTTGAAAACAGAAGAATTTACAAAAAAAGATTCAAAACCCTACCTCCAATCTAAGGACAAATTGAGAGAAAAGAAGAATGCAATCCATAATCACAAATTTGAACTTTCAATAAATTACTTCAATTCCAATCTAGAGTCAAAACCTGTCTCCCTAAAAAATGTGTCCTTGAATAATGGCTAAAAGAGACTCTAATATAGAAAATCCAACAAACTGAACTTAAACATGCAACTCACAATCATGAATTAGAACTCAACTGTTAAAAAGAATAAAACTGTTAATTCAAAATCATAGAAATCAAAACTCAACTTCAACCTCATTTATATCATTCCTTTATTTAAAAGAATTATTTATTTAATTAATAATTCCCATTCATGCAAATTATTTAACTTTTAATCTTAAATTTATATTTCAATTTTAATAACTGAATATGTAAATTTAATTGCATAATAATATTTAATTAACAATTAACTTATGCCCTAAGCCTGTTCTCTATTCCTTCCAAAGTGGCTGATACTTTGGAGTCTATTCAAAGGAAGTTTCTGTGGGCTGGTCTTGAAGGCAATAAGAAGTACCCACTTGTGGCTTGGGATAATATTCGTAGACCTAGAAAGCAGAGGGGGTTGGGGATTAGGAATCTGAAGCAATTCAACAGGGCTTTGCAAGCTAAGTAGATTTGGAGGATCTTTAACTCCAAGGCGGAATGAAGGGATATTCTGAAGGATAAGTATTCTGCCAATATCAATTTCAAGCAGTTCATCAACAGGGATAATGACCCAAAGGGATCCAACATTTGGAGTGGCATTATAAAGACTAAATGGTTAGCCACTGAGAAGGTGAAATGGAAACTTGGTAATGGTGAAGATATCAACTTTTGGTTTGATGACTGGCTTAGTTTGGGGCCTTTATGGAACATTGAGTAGTATAATAGATGGGAGATGCCTTGCATGGAAAGATTTGGTTGCAGGGTGAGAGACTAAAGGGTCAATGATGAGTGGGTGAGCCTGACTGAGATATCCCAGGAGCTCAAGCCGCTGATGGATATGATCAGGCTTATCCCTCTGTCCCTCAACAAGGATGCTATTATTTGGGGGATGACTAAGGATGACAACTACACTATGGCCTCGGGCTATGAAATCATGCAGAGTATTGATACTGTCCCTATCTGGGCCAAAGCTTGATATCCTGGTAGCTTGGTATCAACATTTTTTTCTGGATAATGCTTCAAAACCATATTTTGACGGTGGACAACCTTACCAAGAGGGTCCATCAGATGCCTAATCGATGCATCCTTTGTAAAAAGCATAGTGAAAGTGTTGACCACCTTTTCATCCATTGCCATTTCACCAGAGATATTTGGTCTTATTTCCTATCTTTCTTCAAGTTGACCTAGGTTTTTCCCAATAACATGAGGGAGCTCTTTGAATAGTGGCACTATGGGGTGTCTGGGGATGTGAGCAAGGGCTTATGGGATTGGACTCTACCCCATCTCTATTGGGGGGTGTGGAAGGAGTGAAACAACTAAATTTTTAGGGAGAAAGAAGCCAATGCTAAGGTGGTCTTTCACAAAAGCCTTAACACTCTATTAGAGAACTATACTATCATCAAAGGCTATAACCCTCTTCTCAATGCTAAGGAGAATGATCAAAGCAAGAGGGAGGATTGCAGATGGACTCTTCTGCCTGAGGGCTGGTGTAAAGCTAACTTTGATGGGGCTGCAAAAGGCAACCCAGGCCAGGCTAGGATTGGGTGCATCATCAGAAATGATCATGGGAAAGGCATTGGTGCTATTATGGCTCCTATGGGGGTGCAAACTAATCACTATGCAGAGGCGATTGCGGCCCATCAAACTATAAAGCTTGCTCGAGATATAGGAGTCAGAAAACTGTGGCTGGAAGGAGACTCAAAGAACATAATAGATTGTCTTAACGAGAAAAATGAGCCTACCTGAATGATTGCAAATATAATTAATGAGAGTGTTCAGGTTCTCAAGTCCTTTGATAGAGTCTACGTGGCTCATGAATATAGGGAAGTAAATCAAGTGGCTGACAGGCTGGCCAACTGGGTAGTCAGGAAAGATGAGATGAAAAGATGGATGGACGGACACAATATTCCGCTTGAAATCAAAGATTTAATTGAAAGAGAGAAAATCCTGGGCAGATTGGGAAACATTAAATGATAATAATGAAAGTTTGTGTTATGGGAAATGTGCCAAAAAATGATGTGTAAGTACGCAAGCCAAAGTATGAATTACCTAAGCATTTTCCATCATTGCACTTTGAGGCCCGTTTTCAAGTTTAATTTTCATAAGTTCAAAAGAAGGATCGAGAATATCATTCATTTTATCTGCTAGTCCCAAATTTTGAAAGACATTGCTATTAGGAGAAAAGTTTGCAGAGAGAGTGAAAAAATGGTGGGGAAAGACACAGGAGGGAACCAAAGGATGAAGCTGAGAAGTGGCAGCGATGCTCTAAGGTGTGGAACATTTTGAGTAAAGGTGATGTTACTTCTTTCATTGAATTACTGCATGGGTGTAAACCCTCTATTACTAAAACCATGGTCAAGAACTGGAATGAGGGGAGTGTCAAAATTGATGGGGTCGAGTTCATGGTGACAAAGGAGGTTATTTCTATGGTCACAGGCATCCCCATTGTTGGGAAGAAATTCTACAGAGATAGGCACATTTCGGGTCAGGCGGTGTTGGAATTTGCCAAAGGTGTGGAGGAAAAGAAGGCTCTTGTGAAGAAAAGCACCTACTACCTGCCAAGGTCCATCAAACCACTATGGAGGTTTGTGCTAAGGGTGATAATCAAGTATATCTCCCTAGACATGAGATTCGACCACATCTACTCTTACCACTTCGTGCTTCTCAACCATTTCAGGTCTGGGGCTAAGATCTCTATTCATTTTTACCTTTATTCGTCTATCAATGAGAATATTAATGACTACAGGGAGAAGCCTATTGGCAACCCTACTTTCCATGAGGGGCTTTTGCTATTGATTTATGAATTTTTAAGGCTAGGACTATAGGAAAAGAAATTGAGGGGAAAGTGGGGAAGGAGGGATTTGATCAGAAGATTGATTCGGGAGAAGAAGAGTATATCCCTTTTGATACTGAGGAAAGCCAAGATATGCATTTGGACATGGATGCAGAGGCCACCCCTCAGATTAAAAAGGGGAAAAAGAAGATTAAAAAAGAGAAAATGGAGAAAAAGGAGACTCCCAACCCTAAGCAAAGCATTGAGATCTCTTCTGATAGAGATTATAATGAGGAGGCGAAGGGTATGGACACGGAGGGTGAAAGTGTTGATGAGGAGGAATATACTTTTGGTGAAGAAGAGGAAATTAAGGAGAAGAAGAAAGGAAAGAGAAACATTATAATTAAGATGCCTACGGATAGAGAAGAGGATCTTGATGTCAAATCTTTCAGTAAGCAGAAAAAAAGGAAGATCATTGAAGAAGAAACTAAGGAGGATAG
Source organism: Chamaecyparis obtusa (assembly GCA_027943335.1). Lineage (NCBI taxonomy): Eukaryota > Viridiplantae > Streptophyta > Pinopsida > Cupressales > Cupressaceae > Chamaecyparis > Chamaecyparis obtusa. The sequence continues at coordinate 587,338 of BSBK01010305.1, read as the reverse complement.
ACAAGAGGAGGGGAAGGATAGAGAAGAGGAAGAGGACAATCAAGGGAGATAGGATGATCATGAGCAGGACTATGATGAATATGGGACTGACCAGTACACTTGCAAGGTCACGGACAAAGAGAAGAGTGTGGTCTGGAGAAATTTTCATAATGTTTCTGTCAGGATGGGTCTAAAGAGGGAAATGATGAAAACTTTGGTTAAGGAGAATAAGGAGGGAAAAATTCAAATGGAGGACCTAATTGACCCTTCCTTGGTTATTTTGAGTGACATCACAAAAGAAAACCCTCAGATGGATGTGCTCAACAATGCTAAAAATAGTGTTATTGATAGCTATAGAACTACTAAATGGACCTATCATGAAATCCAAGAGTTAAAATACAGGGTGGGAAGAATGGAGAGGGAGGATAGCAGTAGCAAGATTAGGCTTACTGAGGAGAAGAATGATATGGAAAACAAAATGGATGAAGTAAAGAAAACAATTCAGAGCGTGGAGGGAACCTTGCAGAAAATTGCTGAACAAAGCTACAACATTCTTAAAGCTTCTAACGACAACATAAAGGTGTTGATTAGTAAAATAGAGGAACACAGGGGTAGCAAGGAGGAGTCTCCCAATAGTGTCAAAGATAAGTCTCCGGAGGATGGCCTGAGGAAGAGAACCAGATCCAACACTATGAAGAAGGACACCCAGGAACCTGATAAAGATCTATTTGACCTCAAGGAGGCGGTGGATAAGGCATCTAAACTTGAGATTCATGCGGAGGAAATCCTTAGAGAATTTTCTTGATCCTTTCTCCTGGCTTTGGGCTTGTCCTGGTTTTTTGTTTCTATCCCTGGTTCTATTTTCTAGTTTTTTTTGTTGCCTGTTGGTGGACTGTGACTGTTGTTTTTTGCTATGGCTATCTTGTTGTTGTATACTTTTAAAGCTATATCTATGTTAAACTTTTAATTCTGTAAGGGTTTAAGGGCCCCATTAAAACCTATTTTCCTTAATAAAAAACAATTAATGTTTTTAGCATATTAATAATATACAAATTGATAATTAAATATCAATTCATTAATTTATTAAAAAGAATTATAACTAATCCCCTAGTTAAGTCTCTTAATTCAACCTTCTAATTTAGGACTGATAAATCAATTCATTTTAAATGGTGTGCATATAAACGCATGATTATATTTTAATTATAATTAATATCTTTAGCACAACTTAATAAGTAATTTGATAATTAATATAAATTTATATTATTTGACATTTAATTTAGATTTTGATTTAATTAAATATTTATTTTCATAATTAGACTTGTAATTAAGTCCTTTTAAATAATCAGTGATATTTAATTAATTTTAATTAATTAAATATCTATATATTTAATATTTCTATATTCATAAGATATAATTATTTTAATATCACAATTAATCTTAATTAAATCTTTAATGCATTAATAACATAAATTCACATCAAGACACCTGGCAAATAAACATGAAGGAAAAATTGACCAAACCCATAAAGTAATAATCAAGCTCAAAGACTATAATTGTTTTTAGCATTTTCTTGGGTTGATATCCATTTATAAGAGTTCATAAGTACATGTAAATAATTTTTTATCCTCCATCCATGACTCTTCAGCTTTCGTTTCTATCCTAGGCAATGAACAGTTGTAAATCTGATAAGCAATTTGGAAGATGAATAGTTGTAAGGTAGATTTAGTGCCTTAAGGCCAGTTTTAGTATTTAATTTTTTCTATGAGAAAGCATTCTTTCCATCCCTACTACTACCTGAATCACAATAATCATGACTACCCCAATTAAGATGATATGTCCAAGGACACAAAATGCACTTGATGAAGGAGAACACATTGAGTCGTCTAAAAGCTGTTATGTCGAACACCCACTCCCTCATCCTTAGAGTGGTTTATCATATCCTAGAAAGAGAATCTCTTTTTAATATAGATAGTTGTAGGGTTTATTCTAAAACTCCTGCCATGTTTATTGCTACAGCCATCTATATTGATCTAGATATAGAAAACATTGGTAAATTATGTTCTAGATTATTCAAACAACAATTTTCAAGCAATCTTGACATAGTCATCCAGAACATCTTTAGTGAATTTGTTACAAGACCCCCAAGTGTTTTGAATGGTCTTCAATAAATGAAAGGCTTGATCCCTGGATTCCCTCCATGACTACAGAATATTTTAACTCCCTCCTAGACATAGAAACTACTATTAAGAGGAATTTAGAATTTTTAATATTTTTCATGCATACCAGAAATCTGATAGAGGGGAATTGGTTTTATTCATATTGGCATAATGATGATGTTGGGGAATTGGATAAGGTCTTCTTCAGTGAAGCTCAGTCAGAAAACCTAATAGAAGTTTGGCTGGAGGGAAGGTGGTCATAATAGGTACAAGCAACAGGGTTTTGACCTCCCGAAGGCTTCTGATCATTAGTTGGGAAGAGAAGGTAGTAAAGCTAATTTATATTAACAGGGTCTCACATTCTCTTTATTCTATCCATGTCTACAGGAATCATTCATTCATAATAACGATGTCTCGATAATTAAGACCATTTCACAACTTTTATTCAGGATATGTATATGGATAAATTAGAGGGAATATTTATTAGCCTCTTATCTGGTAGGAATTATAGGACAATATAAAGATATATACATATAAGGACTCCAAAAGTTATGGATATTTAGTTTCAATAAACCACTATTATTCGCAAATGCATCATTTCCTAAAAATAAAATATGCAAAATAAATTGGATCAAAAAGTAGAATGGTAACTTATATGACTCATGCAATCAATGAATGTAAAGTAACACCCGAAATTAATTAATGCACTAGTTAATTGTAGACTTAAATTTTGAATAGTGATAAGTAGTAGAATACCTGTTGATGTTTATTTCAGTATCAATCTTAACACCTGACATTTATAGGTAACTGTAATTACAGATGTTTTAGATATTATCTCTCTTCTTTCAAGTTTAAGGTATTTAAGAATAAATTGAGAAGTTCTCTGGCGCATTCAGAGTCTAGGGATTTGGCTGCAGTGACAAACCTTTTCACATGGTCAGATGCCTACAAATACGCAAAGGACACCACAAAGAATACACTACCTTATATTGTTTCAAACATTTTTTATGCCATTTCAGATACACACACACACACACATATAGGTGTGTGTGTGTGTATATATATATCTATATATATATATGTATATATATGTGTGTATATACATACATACATACATACATACATACATACATACATATATATATACATATATATATACATATATATATACATATATATATATACATATATATATTATACATATATATATATACATATATATATATACATATATATATATATATATACATATATATATATATATACATATATATATTATATATACATATATATATATATATACATATATATATATATATACATATATTATATATATACATATATATATATATAATACATATATATATATATATATATATATATATATACATATATATATACATATATACATATATATATACATATAGATATACATATATATATATATATACACATATATATATATATACACACATATATATATATATATATACATATATATATACATATAGATACACACACACACACACACACACACACACACACACACACACACATATATATATATACACACATATATATATATACATATATATATATATACATATATATATATATACATATATATATATACATGCACACACACATATATATATATACATATATATATATATATATATATACATAGATATATATATACATAGATATATACATACATACATATACATACATACATACATACATACATACATACATACATACATACATATATATATATATATATATATATATATATATATATATAATATATATATATATATATATGTATGTATGTATGTATGTATGTATGTATGTATGTATATATATATATATGTTAATATTATTTAGAATAATAGAGGGGGGTGAATCAGTTGTTCTCAGGTCTAGATGTACCAATTAAACTTTTAAACACTTTGACAATCTCAGATCTAATCACCAACACAAATCGGCCTCTAAATAATATATACCAGAAACATATAACATGCAATCCACTATCCAAAAGTAATTAACTTGTAGAATATAGAAACATTCACATCAAAAAATTCACACAAGTATAACACCAAGATTTATAGTGGAAACCCAACTTGGGAAAAACCACTTTGTAACATGTTACTAATATTTTCACTCTTCTGAAGTGAGCTCTGTGAAAAGCCAACCTTGTTAAAGGTTTGTACAAACACACTACTAGGTGTGACCCAGTTAAAGGATTTAAACACTCTGTCAAAAATGACATGGTTAAAGGATTTAAGTACATTCCATTAGAATGCCACCTTGATTTAAAGGATTTAAACAATGATTGTTAGGTCAGCCTTGATTAAAGGATTTAGACTGATACAATGGTTATAAAGTAGTAGTAGTATCTGATCTGAAAAACATACAACTCACTTTGCAAATATCAGATCCAATTTGCACATATATGTTGATTTATCTAACTGAGTTCCATTTCCATCTCCATCTCTGATCTGCTCGAAATTCACTTCAAGCAATCACAACTCTGATCAACTCCTTCACCTTCATCCTTTTGCTTAGATTTATCATTCAATAACATCAACAACTCCAGCATACTCTGTAACCTCACAATTAGGTTTTCCTTTATACCTCTCCAGTAGGTAGATCCATCTTTTTCTACTTAATCTCCTCAATAGATATAGGTTAGGTCAAATTCATCGAATCCTTTCAACATTTAAGTTCTTCATTCATCCTTCTAAATACATCTTCAATCTTCTCATTGAATCCATAACAAAATGATTTACCATGCATTAAATTCTCCATACAATCAATTAATAAAGTCAACATGATTTACATAACCCAAGAATTCAACTATGTCAATTGGAAATCTGAATTCTTCCTCCAAATGTAAATTACTGACACTCCGTCAATATTGTGTTCATCTCCTCGGTCATCACTGCGTAACTTGGTCATCTCTACAAACTATCTTCCTCGCTAACACTGTCTTGCTTAGTAATTTCCTATTGCTTAACATAAAATGATGTTTTGTCAACACTAAATTTACTCAGCATATACTAGCACTCGGTCGACACTAACATCACTCGGCGTAAACTAGATTTCTTCACTTTTGCTTGGTTAAGCCTACTTCTTCATTCTTTCTTCTTACTTAGATAAACAATACATTATCTTATCATTGCTCCAAATAATCAAGCCTCATTGAAGTATCAAATAACTCAACCTTTCCCTAGGTTCTATTGTTATCTCCCTTGCCCTAATCTTTTTCATCAATCAATAAATATTGTACTTTCTTAGATAGAAATTATCTTACCAGTTAAGGTTTGAAATCAATGACAATACAACAATTGCTTCAATTGCAATTTCCAATAATCTCCCTCTTTGGCATTGATGGCAACATCATATGAAAAACACATGATTTACCAACCAATCCAAAACTTTTTCATTGCATGAGAAAATATTTATAATATCCTTAGCTTCATTCTGATTCTCAATAACTTAGCCTTGCTTGACCATTCACACAGTTACCCCCTCTGAATCTTTTATGTCTCTCTCCCTCTAATTCTCTAAATCTTTGAATCTTGGAACATATACCTCAGTGTTCTTTATATCCATGTTTTCATCTCTGAATCTCTCCCTCTTTGACAATAATGCCAAAGTAGTATCTAGAACTTACATCTTTCATATGTAGATGTCATCTTGTCAGTTCAGTATCAACATTTCTCCCTCTTCCATCTTTCTTATGATTGATTATTAGCTTTGTTGTTCTTTTCACAACTCTAGGTAGCTCCTAAAGTGTGACCTTTCTTGCATCAATTTGTCAGATACTTTGAGCATCACATTTTATGTAGTTCTCCTAGCTTGATTAGGAAGCCTCAGTTAGGGGAAGCACCCCTAATTTACCTCTAAGATATTCATGAGCATCCTTAGGTAAGGATTTTGTGAATATGTCTGCTAGTTGTTCCTTTGTGTTCACATATTCCATTCTCACTTCTTTATCTTGTACCAATTCCCTCAAGTAATGATACTTCATGGCAATATGTTTGGTCTTCATGTGCATCACTAGATTCTTTGATATGTTGATAGAACCTGTGTTATCACATAATATAACAACTAGTTCAGTGATCTCCTCTTTCATACCTTTCAACAATTGCTTGATCCATACCATATTTGAACAGTTCACTACAAATGCTACATACTCAGCTTCTGATGTAGATTGGGAAATGCAGTTTTGTTTCTTTCTTGTCCAGGAGACTAATCGTTGTCCAAGAAAGAAAGCTCCACCACTTGTACTTTTCCTATCATCAACATTTCCTACCCAATCAACATCAGTGTAGACTCTCAGTTCAAATTTCTCATTCCTCTTGTAGTATAATCCATACTCTTTTGTCCCTTTCAGATATCTCAGTATTCTCTTCACAACCATCATATGATTTTCCTTAGGATTGGCAAAGAATCTTGCCACAATCCCAACTGCTAGGGCTATATCTTGTCTATTGTGGATAACATATTGTAGCTTTCCAATCATGGATCTATATAAGGTTTGATTCACTTCAACAGTATCATTAGTCTTAGATAGTTTATGTCTAGTATCCATAGGAGTACTTACGGGCCTTGAATCCTCCATTCCAAAAGTTTTCAGTATTTCTTTGACATATTTAGATTATGTAATAAAGATACCTTCCTTCATCTAATAGACTTGTAAACCAACAAAAAATTTGATCTCACCAAACATAGACATCTCAAACTCAGTTTGCATCTCACTTCAAAATTTATGACATAGGGCATCTTGTCCTCCAAATATGATATCATCTACAAACATTTCTGCTAACAAAATCCCTTTACCTTCTTCAGCTTTCATGTACAAATTATTGTTGTCATTTGTCCTTGCAAATCCAATCTTTATCAAATAATTGTGTAGCCTCTCATACCAAGCTCTGGGGGCTTTCTTCAATCCATACAGCGCCTTGTTTAGTTTGCAAACCATATTTTTCTTGTCTGGATCAACAAATCCTTTAGGTTGTTCAATGTATACTTCTTCTTCTAATATACCATTCAGAAATGTAGACTTGACATCCATTTGATATACCTTGAAATCTCTGTAAGAAGCATATGCAAGTAGAGTTCTCACTCCTTCTAGTCTTGCTACAGGGGAAAATGTTTCCCCATAGTCTATTCCTTCTTCTTGTGCATAACCTTTGCGTACCAGTCTTTCTTGGTTTCTTGTGACTTGTCCATGTTCATTAAGCTTGTTTTTGAATACCCATTTTTTTCCAATAACATTCTTTTTTTATGGTCTCGACACCAGAGTCCAGGTATCATTGTTTTCTATTTGATCTATTTCTTCGTTCATAGCTTGAATCCAATCTTCATTCTCTAAAGAATCTTTTACTGTCTTAGGCTCAAACTCACATAATAAACATGTGGGGTCTTTCAACTTACTTCTGGTCAAGATTCTAGATTCCTTATCTCCAATGATTTTCTCAGGCTTATGATGTCTTCTCACATACTGTGCCAATGTAGGTTCAGATTTCTTTTCTTCTTGGTCTATAGGTTCATCATGAAAATTATCAAATTTTGCTTTTGATTTCTCGGTAGCATCCTCCTAATGCTCGAAATTTCTTACCTGTGACTCTACATCTGGTGCAAGTGTGTTACTTGCCTCTCCTTCTTCCATATAGATAAAAGATCTATATTCTTCAGGTTCTCTTTTGCCTTCTTGTTCATTTTTCTCTGCATATTAATCAACTCTCACATTTTCACTTTCCACGATTTTTTTAGTGTTAGAATTCAAACACTTATAAGCTTTACTCTTGGTGGAATAACCTAGGAATATGCCTTCATCACTTTTTGCATCAAACTTTTCATTTATATTATCCTTCAGTATATAGCATTTACTTCAAAAGATTTTAAAGTATTTCACATTAGGTGCATATCCATGCCATAATTCATAAGGTGTAACATTTGTACCTTTCTTGATTTGTACCTAGTTTAAGGTATAAACAACTGTACTTATAGCTTCTCTCCATTATTTTTGTGCAACATTCTTCTCAATCATTAGTGTCCTTGCACAAACCATAATAGATCTATTTCTCCTCTTAGCTATACCATTTTGTGGAGGTGTTCTAGGTGTAGACATTTATCTCTTGATTCCTCTATCATTGTAGAACAGATTGAACTCATTTGATATAAACTCTCCACCTCAGTCAGATCTCAGACATTTCAAGCTTCTACCTATTTCCTTTTAAACCTTTTCCAAATACCACTTAACAATTGAAATGCATTAGATTTTTCTTTCAAAAATATTACAGTCATCATTTTAGTGTAATCATCAACAAACAGAATAAAATACATAGCACCACAATAACTTTGTACAACCATAGGTCCACAAAGGTCAGTATCAGCCAAATCCAAAGTATTCTCAAAAGTAAATGTATTTCTCTTGAAACTAGAATTTTTTATTTTCCCAACTAACAATGTTTACACACCACATTATGAGGTTTCTTCAATCTCGACAAACCTCTAACTTTCTTCTTTTTACTAATACTTACCAAATTGTCAAAGTTGAGATGACATAGCCTCTTATGCCATAACCATACATCGTCAAATTGTGCAAACAAATAGGTCTCTTCAGATAGATCTAGATAGAACAAATTACCTCTAGTCTGTTCTCCACTTCCAATTAGTTCACCAGTAGCATCAAATATTTTAGCCTTCCTATGATGAAATTCCACTCAGTAGCTAGTGCTATTAAGTTGTGCAACACTTAGCAAATTATAGTTAAGACCTTAAACCCAATAGGCATTTTCACATGTGATCTTATCAGTTAGCTTAATTGATCCTTTACCCCTTATAGGACATGGTGCATCATTACCAAACTTAACACTTCTACCTTTGTAATGATCTACGGTTTCAAATTTACTTTTATCACCAGTCATGTGATGTGAGCAACCACTATCAATAACATTTATCACCTTTACTCATATAAGAAATAACTGCAATTTTCTCATCCTCATCAGAATCATCTTTCATAGCAACATAAACTACTTCAATATCAAAATCATCACTGTCACTATCAGTTTCCTCTTCTGTAATATAACAGGATTTCTTACCTTTATCCATGTAATCTTTGTACCTTTGGTGATCTCTGTTATCCTTGTACTTGCTTTCTCTTTCCTCATCCTTGTCATTCCCTTCAGGAAACCTTGTAGCAATATGGCCAACTTTGTTACATGAAAAATAGATTATAGGAAGTTTACCTTTATATTTTCCTTTTCCTCTCTTCAATCTTCTAGCCATGAGTGCCTCAAGATCATCTAGTTCCTCATTAGAAGTGTCACTATCACTTTCATTATCACTTTCACTTTTCACACATTTTTCTTTTTCTCTCTTAGATTTATGCAAAACCATTTGTGACTTGAATGCAGATTCTACATTAGGAATGATATAGTTATCATAGTTAGAAAGCTCAAAAGTAGTAAGCTTACCAACAAGACTTTCCAGAGTTAGAACATTGCTAGGGTTACATCTTGATTCCATAATTGCTGAAATTCTGATAGCATAGATAGGAAGCAAAGTCCTCAATACCTTTCCAATGACAGTCTCATCATCAATGATTCCATTAGTTCCTCTAATATCATTCACTATCTCCTTGATTCTACCACAATACTGAGTAATATTCTCACCTTCTTGCATTTTCA
>BSBK01010305.1:540000-572500 GCA_027943335.1 Chamaecyparis obtusa | reverse complement strand
TCCTCAGCATGCACACTCCCTAGAACTTACAAATAAACAACAATTTAATAATAATTCTAAAGGAATACAAAGGCATGATTTAAAGTATGCTATTTCTAAATATTGATAATTTAAGGTGGGGGTCACTAGTTGTCCCTTTGAACCTCATGAATCATCCCCACCTTTACATATCAATATTTTGTGCTCATGAAGGATAGTGCATATGTGACACTATAGAAACAAGATGAATATTGATAGCATACAATTTTGACAGACAACAACTAACTAATTCATTGGAACAATCAATAAAATGCTTAACCTGTTTGATATATAAAAAAAATTGTTATCATTGTATTCTAAAGATATTATTAATCTATATGTATAATCAAATTCATTTTAAAATAACTCTAACTAAAATCTACCAATCTACTTTTATATTAAATAAATTATACTCAATTTTACACACCTATTAATATATTTATTAAATATTTATATTTGTATTTTTGTTGATGTTATGAACTACTATTGTTAGTGTGTTGTTGATGTTCCAATAAGGAATTTATTTTCTAATTTTACGTTTTGTATATCTATAGGTAAAATTTTTGACAATCAATATTTTTCTTAAAACGTAAAATGAAATCCATTAAAATGATCAAACTGTCCTAGAAAAATCATATGACAGGTAGGGGTGATCGTCAAATTCCAAGCCTGCTTCCCACATACTCACTTTTGCCTTTGTGGTGTTTTCTTGTTACCTTTCAAATGTATTTTTTAGTTTAAATAATATCCACTTTTACAAACTTTTTGGTTGACGGCTCAAGTGTGGACACCACTTTTACATGACATATAAAGAAAACATACTTCTCGATTATAAAACGTATGTTTTATCATAAGTTTTATATGTTTAATTATTAGTATAACTCTGTAATTTTGTATTTGAAATGATAATTATATAATATTTTAAGATGTTGCAATTTCTGAATTAAACATACTTCTTGATTATAAAACGTATGTTTTATCATAAGTTTTATATTTTTAATTATTAGTATAACTTTGTAATTTTGTATTTGAAATGATAATTATATAATAATTTAAGATGTTGCAATTTCTGAATTAAATAGTGTAAGAGTTTAATCTAAAATTGCAATATCTTGATATCATAGATTATTGATATGATAAGTCAAGAAATATTATAATAAAGATTTATGAAATATAACATTTATTAAATATTTTGTGAATAAGTACTAAATTTGATGAGTTCGATTTTGAGGAAAATTGTATATTTAGATGTTTTGAGTTGGAGTAATATTAAAATGAATGACTTATCTAAAAAGGATCATTGTTCATAAAATATATATCAATAAATTTAACTCAAAATTATACATTTGAATTTTTACAAAACATTGTATTATCACAACCTTCAAATTTATTAGATAATATGAATTGAAGTGTTTTATTTTTATAAAATCATATTTTGCGGACTCCAATGACAGTCGCAACAGATACTCCTACCTGGCCTATTGCTCTTTAGTGGCACTTGCCAAGTCAGACCCCTCCCCCAAAGCCCATTGTTGGTATGCCCAGGCCTCATCCCTTTTAGGTTCCATCGAGATTGACATTGATCACCTCCCCCCCCCTATCAGTTCTCGCTTGATGCTCCGGCTCACTTCCTCTCTTCCAAAGAGGAGTTGAACAGACATGTCAGACTTGACATATATAGGCAGTATATCACCACGACCTGGATAAACCCATGTGGGGGTTTGCGCCCGAGGATGGCTTTTTATGTTGAGAACTTTCTAGACATTCGGGATGAGATTATTGTTCATCCTAGATACTTATCTCAGTGTTGGTGCCACGCCCTTCGCATCACGTTGGGATCTTTTCGGGTTGGATCTCAGTGCCTTCGGGTCAGACAGACCATCACATTAACAGAGATGATCAGATTTGTAGGTTATGCACCCTGGCCAAGATTGAGACTGAGACACACTTCATCTTCCATTGTCCTACTTACTATGAGATCAAAGGGGGATTCTATTTCTTATTCAGAGGGTGTAGTTCCTTGACTTCTTTCTTCAACTACACCGATCAGAGATGCCCTACACTTTATCTCCGTGAGACTATACAGCTCTGCGAACATACGCTACAACTTCTTTTCGCTAGAGATGGATATCTGATCAGCTCATTACGACCTTCTTCTCGCCCTCGTCTCCTTTACGGGGTGTGAAGCAGCCTCACATTGCCTCCATCACTGGTCACTCTAGATTTGTGAGACCCCGCAACACCTTTACCCATCAGCGACACATCTCTAGCGGCTCACAATGATGACTCAGGGTTCCTGCTCATCTAGATCATTATCCTTCAGTGTTGGACTTCTTTCTACCTAAAAATGATCCTTAGTCCTTCACTTGTGTCTGTTCTTCTTGGTTGTTGTTTCTTGTTCTCTTCTTTCTTTTTTTGCTCTTGGTTGCTTTCCCGACCACTGTTTGGTGGTCTGTTGGTTCGTTGCTGTACATTTCCAGTCCCTTAGACCCTTGTTGGTTTCTTGTTGAACATTAATAAATTTATTTGATCTTATCTTATCTTACACATGATTAGTAAACTGTAAAAAAATATATAAATAAATATAATATAATATTCTAATTTATATTGTTAATATATATTATTGTTTAATATTTATTTTAAAAATACCAATTGATTTAGAATATTTAAAAAATAGAGTATAATTTTTCTAATTTTTAAAATATGTTTCATACGAATTTAGAAACTTTCTCTAAAAGTTCAAATTATATAAAAGTTTATATTAAATTATTTTATTATCTGTTGATATTTATAAGAATTATTCAAAAATATTTAGTTAATTTAAAATATATATAATAATATAGTTCAAAATTTAGTAATTGGATTTTTCTCTTGCTTTATTAAAAATATAATTTTTTTTCATATTTGATCTATATAAAACCATTTAAATATATAAGAATTTACATTAAATTCTTCACAAATTAAGTGTTGTTTTGAAAATTCATATTTTTCTTAAAACATCAAAGACAGACATTAAGAATCAATTGTAAACTTATATTTCTTTCACTAAGAATCAATTATTAAGAATATACACTTTGTCAAATTATTTAAATATAGAAGATTTTATATAGAAAAATTTACAAATTATTTTTTTACCATTTATATTTTTTGTCAACCTGGCTTCAAATGACTACACCATCACAAATTAGCCAATCAGCTTCAAGATAAATAATTTTCATAATTTTGTCACTTATAAATTAATCATGTATACTTTGAGAATTTTTTAAAAGAAAAAAAAAATAAAAAAATTCATTGTAATTGATTGAAATAAGTTTTTTTAAGAACTTGTTAAGAGTCAATAAAAGTCAATAATTAAGAATCTCTCAAAATTACTTATATTAAACAATCGAAAAATTCCTCAAGATTCATTAACAACCAAAACAACCTGACCAATAAAAAAATGTTTTTGAACTGTAATTCAAAATATTTTAAAACTTAATTAATATTTTAAAACTTAATTAATAAAAAGAACAAAACTCATGATACTTGCTAAGTTAGGCAATTACTAACACCAAAACGAGCACGAAACTTCCAACGCAAATGACACGAAAATCACCGTACTGTGAATACAGTTACGACCAGAATCGAGGACCGCCATTAAAGGAACGGAATAAAACGTGTCATAACGCCATTGAATTCTTACAGAGAGTGGGCTCCGCGTGCCTCAACTCTTTTTGCAGGCAAGTAACTCGTTATCGTACTGGTTCAAAAAAATCAGGGACTGTAGGTGGTCAGGGTTCCTTGCCTTATCGTTAGGAATTATCTTTTTCATTTTCATTGATCCTCATTTTCCCCTGTTTCTGAAATCATGGATCTCAGATCTTGCCGACATAGCAAAAGAATGATGAAAATTGAGAAATTAGCGTACAGAGCTTTTCTTGTATGGCCTTCTGTTTTGGGTTTCTTTCTAGTTGGCTTGTGGTTAGTCTGGCAGGAAACCCCTCCCAATAGATATTCTACTGTAATGTTGGTACCGCCATATCTGAAAAGCTTGCAGATTTCATCAGGTTTTGAGGACCAATCTTCTGAAACGGTTCGCCATGAGAAGCTTTCTGTAATAAGAGGAGTTCCTTTGAAAGGAGAGGCTGTAGAGTCATTTAGGGCTCATCTTGACTGTTTCAGGTTGGTTTCTGGTTTTGTTTATGGGCTCTGGAACGGCCATTAATTTGTCAGCTGTTTATTTGGGAATGACTAATTAAGGCTAACTCTTTAATTGTTCTATCTTTAATTGTTCTATTTTTAGATGGGAATTTGTTTTGCAGATGTAATTAAGTAGTAATTAATTAATGTGAAGTGAGTCAGGGAAGTGGGTGTATGATTCGAGTCCGAGATTTCTGCCATGGAATGGAGCTGGAGATCCATATGCCAGTCAATGTGATGGGCGCCATTCAAGTGTTTCAGGAAATGCAGTGGGTGAATGGGCTGATATACTGGCTTCTCATGGAGGAAATTGGACTGTAAGTTTTTTTAACAATCTGATGCTTTCAAGATCTGTGTATTAGAAGATGTAATATACCAGTGTAAATTGTTTATGAATCTTGATGGTGTTTCAGGTTAGGGAAGAATTGAAATGGGTATGGAGGACTAGTGATAAGTGTCCCTTGGTACCAGTCGATAGAGATGATTTTTGCAGGTACTCTTTAATCTAGATCTTGGTTATGTTTCTCCATTAATGGCGTAAGATTCTTCTGAGTTTTAAGTAATATGCTTTTGGTTCATTTCATGAAGGTTGGTGGGAGCGTATGGGAATGTTCTGGTTGTGGGAGACTCCATTAATCACCTCTTACAGTGGTCGCTCATAAACAATCTGTTGAAGAACAGAAGTGACCCTAATGTGGTAATTGATTCTTCTAATTGCAGAACTTGCCCAAGCTTTGAGGTTTGCAGTGACATGGCAGGGCCAGGAAGGAAGGGATTTAAAATTGGGTTTGTGAGGAATGACAGGATTTCTACCATCTCCAATTTCAGCAGTGACACAGTGAACAACTTTTTAGAATGGCCATGGCTTCATCTCCTCAGAGAGTGGGACATCCACATCTTACTGCTGAACAGGGGAGCACATTTTGAATCAGATGAGATCTTCTCTGAGTCTCTTCACAGAACATTTTCTTTGCTTCGCTCTCTCTATCCTAATCTCCTTGTACTGTTCCGCAACACCCCACCTGGTACTCTTTCTATTTGACATCAGTAGATTTTCAGTCCATAACAATTTGTGCATTGATTTTCAGAGTTCATAAATTTTTTTAGATCATAAAATATGATTCAAAACATTAATACTAAAAAAAACATATATCATATATCAATTAGAAGTTCAATTTTGTAGAGCAATCACTTTTGTTTTGGGATAATGTGCTTCCTATGAAACTTCCACTGATTCAGTGTAATTGTTATCAGGACATGAAAACTGTACCAGTTACAGGGGACCCATATCAGAACGGCAAGTGATTAAGAAAGAAGAAGATAAGTTCCACTGGTCTGAATTTGAGAGGCAGAATGCTTTGGCAAAGAAGATTGTAGAGGAATATGAGTACATTTATATGGACATAGATGTGATGTTGAGCAAGAGACCTGATGGCCATATCAACGAGAAGGATTGCTTACATTATTGCATTCCAGGCCCTTTGGACTCTGTAGTAGAATTGTTCTACAATATCTTTAAACTCCTGCGGGCAAGAACAAGAACACATTTAGATAGAAAAGCTTAGAATAGCATTACAATTCTTTCAATTTTTTCTGTTATTATGAAATTTTGCAGTCAGGAAATGATATTTTTTTGGTATTAGATCAATAGGCCCTTTGGAAAGTATTTTTTAATCAGATCAAATGGTATATCTATTATTTTTTTATTATCTAATTTTGCATTTTACACTGTTTAAAACAGCTAGTTTGTTCAATTGTACCCTCAAAGGAAAACATGATGGGTTTTATTGAAATGATTGCATAATCACAGTGGAATATGGTGCAGGTATCCATCATGGCTGCAATCACCATATATCTCATTAGAATCAAGAAAGATGGCAAATAAATAAGTGCTATCGAAGAACAGAATCATTTGTAAATTATGTAAAGGTTTTGAATTCCTAAACTATGGGGGTATCATAAGTCAATCAGGCATGCGAGTCCTCCAAACGAGTCAGGGATGTAGAAGAATTGAAGTTTTAATTAAATTTTAAATGAAGTATTTAAACATAGTAGTATATGGATTCATGTAAATAGTTGTTATTTAGATTGTATGTTTTTACGAGATTTGTTTTCTATGAGCATTTGATTGTGAACGTTTCTTAATCTTATCATTTTACAAGATAATTTTTGTTAGAATATATTTGTAGAGATGTAACTTTCCTATATAAGAGAGATGATAATTATTCAAATATAGTAATTTATTAATTTATTAATTTTTTATATTTTTTTTAGTAATTTTAAGATTTATTTTAGATGTATTATTTATTAGATTAAAAAAAATATATAATTGTGTGTATTAAAAGCTGTAGTTTAATTGATTGAACATGATTTTTAATGGTGATGCATGTTTCGGAGGTGATGAGAGTGGGAAAACATGAAATATACACTATGCAATCTTTGACTTGATTGAAGAAACACTATGTCAAATAGCAATAAATTTAGATTTGATATAAAATCTTTCAACAAGGAAAGTAAAATAATTATAATTTTATTTTTTTAAAAGATTAGATTAGTGTAATAAAAAATTACATAAATAAATACAATTGTGTGCAAATTTGAAATCACTACAAAATTTGAGACCAAAACATCTACAAATTGGAGAGGAATCAAATTTCAATATTGTATAAAATTATATATTATCATGTGATTTAAAATGTTATGTTTTTATGATGAATAGTGCTATACATTTTCATATTATAGAAATAAAAACATATAGTATATTATTCACATAAAACACATGTGGAGATGGATCACACAATAAGTTAAGGCTAAAAATAGAAACAACAAAAGTGATCACATTGCTAAGCAATTAGGGCTATATAATGGGTAAGAGAAAGATGAATCCCATTAACGACATTGCAGAGCATAGAGAACACTACTTATCAAGAAGAATCCCACATAGCACAACAGCCAAGAGAACTTTCAAATCAAGAAGAATCAGTTGTACCTCAACAACCATCACAAGAAGTAGAACTATAAAGACGAAGAAAACAATACATATCAAGGAGACAACCAATCAAAAGGGAACATTATACATCATGGAGAGTTCTCTATGTCTCAACAACAACCCATTCAAGAGCTTGAGATCAATCCCAATGATGAAGAAACACCAATGACAATTGCACGTCTCTTAAATTTGTTAGAAGAAAGTGAAATAGATTCACATGAATATGAGTGGGTGAAATGTCCCTACTTGTCTTCTAGAAACAAGAGAAACCATTATTAATAAAGATAATAATTATAGCATAATAGATTTCAATATTTATTCTAATCAAGAGTTAAGATGATTAATTATCATGTTTAGATAGTGTCAATCGTTAAGACATTAGATGATTAGCGTAAGGGCCAAGAAGACTCAAGGAGTTCTAGGTAGAATCTAGACCGTAATTCTCGTATTCTCCTTAACTGAATCCCCTTGGGTGCTTGCCCTCCCTAATTTATCTCCTCTTACGACGGATATGATTGTAGTTATTGAGTATTGGGTGGTTAGCGTAAGGGTCAAAAGGACCTAAAGGGATCTTAGGCAGAACTTGGATCATATCCACGTATTCCCCATACCTGTGGCCCCTTGGGTGCTTTCCCACTAGTAAATTTTACCTCAAATTTTGACAAAAATTGGTCAAATTTTCAACAATAATTGGTCGAATCCACGACCAAAAATTTCATCGTTCTTTTTTCGTCGAATTTTCTACGTATTTATTATTTGTCAAAATTTTGACCTATATTTTGGTCAAAATTTCGACTGTAGCTCTTGCTTGAAACTGGGAGGATCACTGTCATTTTTTTTTCCCAATGGTCTAAATTGAGACCATGCAATGGTCAAAATTTCTACCAATGCATGGTTTCAATTTCAACCATACTATGTATGGCATTGTCATCATTTTTTACGCAATGGTCGAAATTGAGACCATGCATTGGTCTCAATTTCGACCATACCATTGGTGGAAGGTATGGCATTGTCGTCATTTTTTTACCCAATGGTCGAAATTGAGACCATGCATTGGTCTCAATTTCGACCATACGATTGGTGGAAGGTATGGCATTGTCGTTATTTTTTTTGCCCAATGGTCGAAATTGAGACCATGCATTGGTAGAAATTGACCATAGCATTGGTCGAAATTTTGACCAATTCTAATTTTTATTTTTATTTTAAATGTCTATTAAAAAGTGGTCTTGGTTTCTTATTTACAATAATTCAATGCTAAAGTCGACCATATTGAACTTGGCTATTGACTTCATTAGCGATGCATAATCTGCAAATTATTTTTTTACTTTATATAATAATTATAGTCTCCATTCTCGTGTCTTCTACTTCAAGACAGTTAGTGGCTGAAAGACAATCCAGTTCTTTGCCATCCTTAAATTATTTGTTTGATGTGTTATTGTTGCTCTAACCAACATGGTTGGCTGTACATAGTACTACCTAAGAGACAACTTCCACTCAGTCCCAAATTTTAATTTACTTGAAATCCATCGCTACCATTTGGTGATATTATTTGTAAAGACAAATTACCACCTTTGCTTTGCCTATCTTATGAACTGAACATGTTGTCGCCAGTTGCATGAAGTCAACAATATGAAGGATACTAGTTGCTTCTCTTTTATGACTCTTCAAAGTATAATCGTTGTTCGTTAGTTCAATATTTATTAATTTAGAACTTTGATCCTGATAGCATCCCATATTTTTACTTACTACGTTGCCACCATTTTGTTTCCTTAAGGCACAATCCTTGTCCTTTCATTTGCTGTTCTAATCATATATTATTTCCTTCTTCATTTAACATCTTCTCTCTTATTACGACTTTGATGTTGCAAACCCTTAAGGCACTAATGACAACAAATTCCAATTGTCTATGTACCCTTGGCATCAATGACAACATTTCCAACAATGTAAGTGTTAAGTGGGAATGGTCCTACTTTAAATGGCTTAAGGTGCCACTGAATCCTGCTGTACACCCACAAGTAGGGTGTAGGTATACCCACATTTCCAAGTGTACAACACAAGCTAGATGCCTCGTTGGAACTTTAGCCATATATTAATGAAACATTTGGAAGTTGGGTACCAGATGTGTGTTTAACACCAACACAAACAACCATAAGATATAAGTTATAACCCTATTTACCATGGGCATCTAGCTATGGTCATTCCTACCATTCTAAGAGAGCTCCCACATAAAATAAATGGATATAGCATTCCTAATTTCATTCTACAACAATGAACTTTCAATTTTATAAACAAGTAAATTTAACCTTTAAGGTGCTAACTAGCTTAATTAAAGATACGAAAATGAATTTTGATCTAATAATATTTCTAGGACATTAGAAATTGAATTTAGCAATTACTAATTTAGCTTTGCCACAAAAATGATAAATCTTCACTCTTGGATAATGTTCTTAAATAAAATTTTTGAACAAGTTGTTTGGGATCTCTTTCTTCTAGCATTTTTCTACAAAACAAAAAGTCAAGACACTAAAGTGATAATTCAGTTGCAAAGATTATATGCTTAAGTAATATCAAAGATAAGCGTAACTCTGGTTCTAACAACAAAATGTGGCTTTTAGCAATGATTCCAGATAACTTCCAATAGTCCTCTATATATTTGGTCATTATATACAAAGTAATAAAGATTGCATGCAGAAGGGTACCACAAAGAATGCTAGGAAGCCTCTTTATGTTAGGGCCTTTTATGTGTTTAACAAGTGGAAGCTCCAAACAAGATATCCCTTGGTTCCCCTGCAACAAAAATGATACTATAATCAAGTGCATAGACAATAGAAGCCACCAAAATAAGTTGACAATCATTCAATGTCCTCTAGAGAATATGTAAATCACGCATATAAGTTTACACACTCTACAAAAGGAAATCAACATACATATAGTTACAATGTGACTAATCTTCCTCTGGTAATTCAGGATATTGTCTCTTTTAAACAATATAAAATTTTCCTGTATAGAACTTGCAATTTTTAGATTCCTTGAGCTTCCCAGATTAGACCAATCACAAATTATATTTGTTTGTCAATCACAAATTACTTTTATCATCAAGTTTCTGTGTTGATGTGCTATTCTCTAGTGTTTCTATTCCCTGTATTTTGAGTAACACTGATTAGTTCTGGACACAAGAAAATTTATGACAAGGGACTGAATAAGATCATGTCCAAACTACTTTCATATAAAGGAAAATGATAGATATTCTGTGTTAAAGCCAATTTTCCATTAAAATCTATCGCATCTATAAAATAGAACTATAACTAACTAAAATTAAAGAGAAATTAGACCATTGAGGTTGTAGGATGGTGTAGAGGCCCAGAACTTTTTAGTGCAGTCCCTCTGTATAAGATGCAAAAATTGAATATGTAAGGCATAAATAGAATTAAGTATCAATAACTAGTAATGTTGTCCACAGAATTGCTAAACAAGAGAATATACAAGAATAAATGCAGAAAATAAGTGAGAATGTTTAAGCCATCATTTGCAAGGATCAAGAATTTGAAGTTTACTACATGATCAAAAAGATGGAACATCTGAGAAAAGAACCTCAGATGAGTGCTATAAAGATATTCAGCCATGTCTTGGTTTAAGCCACTGTTTGGAAAGATCAAGATAACTACGTAATATCCCATTTATTTATTTTTAAATATAACAAACCCTAGCCCACAATAACACTTCGCACAATAAAAAATAAATATGAAATCATCCCAAAAATTGCAGTTTAATAGCTTATTATCTAATTCATAAATAATGTTTCAAATATAGCTCAGAAAATACTATTTATCTTCTACAGCAGCTGCTAATTTATCTCTAAATCTATAGTGATCGACTTCTTAATGAAATGCCTTTTAAGTGTCTCCAAATCTACCTGATATCCACCTTAAAATGCCATGACCTGCTGCTTGGTGAAAGGATGTTTTAATTAAATTAAGATTAATTAAATTTCCACAATGGTGATGTTCATGTGAAATCACTCTAAGGAATTGTGGGATTTCATCTTCCAATTCTAAATCTAGAGGGTTTTTACTTTTTTGTCATTGGGTTGATTATATCGTAGTTCCATGCTTCACAAGAAGTAGAAATCAGATGATAAATGTTTTTCTATGCTCCCCCAAGTTTTCACGATGGGGTCGACAAGGAATGGCAGGGAATGGGTAAAGGTGTTTTTAGGATCCATTTTTTGTTAACCACGAAGATGAGGATAAGTGTATTTTGTTACTTTGCTCTTTGCCCAAATTGCAAAAAAATCTAATCCTTGCTCTGACTGGTTCAATGATAGATTCAAAGTTGGGTGCCCTTGTTGCTACTTTGTTTTACAAAGGAAATGCAAAGAAAATCCATGGATGAGGGCTCAAAAGATGCATTACATATTTGGAGAAGGTCCAAGATTAAAGGAGATCAAAAGGGGATAGGAAAGAAATCTACCAAGAGATCTAAGTATCTAAGTCTTGAGACTATTCTACAATCCAAAAAAGAAGCTGAGAAGCCCAATAATCAAGTCAATACAAATATGAGAAGCTGAAAATGTGACTCCCCAGTGAAAAATTTGAATATGATGTCAACTGCTAAACCTAAACACACAACATATGAGAATGTACATCAAGCAAGCATTAATTCTACAAGCATCCTTAACACTATCAATGCATAACTCACCTTGACAACCAATTTATCATCAATGTATTTGCAGGCTTCCCTCATTGCAAACTGTTAAAAAAAAAACATCACAATATGATTTGCAATGGACACTCAAGTCATAAAACAATCATCTAAATAATAGCTAGCAAAATAGCTGATTCTACTGCTCCCAAACTACGCTTATTTAATCCCTATTCTGAAATCCATAAATACAATTTTGTATGCATGCATTTCTTTTTAGTAAGATAAACAACTTAAATTACCCTATATCCACTAATGATAGAAGTTGGATGGATTTTATTCTGAACCAGGTCATTTGCCCACTGTAAGTACAAAAATCAAATGGGCACATGCAACACACTGTAAGAAAGATGCCTTTATGAAATTTGAAATAAGAACCTAAGAAGCGAAGTAAAGATTTAAAGGTCTTATAAAAATGTTCAAGGTAACACAAAAGACAATCTCCCTAAAATGAGATATAATCTGTATAACATACCTTCAACAACTCTGCAGCAATAATAACAACTGATGTTGTGCCATCCCCAACTTCTCGATCCTGCAATTCTGCAAGTTCCACCAAAACCTATAGATAGATGAAAACACCAACCTTGTTAACAATATATTTTGAGTGCATTGAAAAAATTTATGGAATGAAATTGATAAACATAATAAGTTTTTGAAGTACTAGTCAAATAATGAATATTTTTACATCCATTACCACTGATAATGTGTAATAGCATAAGATATTAAGATATACATATACCAACTAGACATAAAAGATTCAAAAAATAACTGTGGTCCTTCAAGTATTTTTTAAGATTGATTTTGTGTTTGAAACCATAATGAGGATGCCTCGGGATATATGCTGACTACCACCTATGACAGAAAGTAGAAGGAAACAAGTAGAACTCTTCACAAGTACCGACCGCCATAACAACAAATTTGCAAAGAATATTTTAAATAAGTTGAGTACAATAAACTATGAACTTGAAGTATATAGTGGCTTACCTTCCTGTTATGACAACATTCTGTGGCCCAAACTTACAACGGTATTCAAGAACCTGATTTGCCCCTATCAATGTTCTCGTAAATAATCCAGCAAACCAGCCACACCAAATCAATGTATCCAGGTGACTATTCCCATCTTTGATATTAAAACATATGCATCAATTAGTAGATTTCAATATTCATGTTATGTTGTATCTTGTAAGGAAAATGTCAAATCAAATCAGTAACTAGATGATACAATAACTCACCTGAGATTCTAAATGCAATTGTTAGAATAGCTCCATTGCTCAGCACAATCAGTACAAACTTTTCAATGAGATTAGTAAGCTGCATCAAATAGAGAGTTTGGACTGTCATAATACTCTACTGTACATCCAATTGAAATGCAATAGTAGAGAATATGACAGTTCTTGAGCATCATTTGGAATTAGAATCTCTGTGATGAAAGGTAAGTTTGGTAACTCAAACTGGCATCTCTGAACAAGAAAATCAATGAAGATGAAAAATATTAAACTACATTAGACCACGACAATTCAAAATGAGTCAAGACCAGTAATTTGTATATTTTTAATTGAATCCCTTGCAACAAGCCAAATGGAAGATTGGGATGCCTAATAAGGAAGCTTGTCTTTAAAGTTTGAGCTTCACGTGTTTTCGAGAATAGTTTAATATTCTCTACTAAACAAGGCCAACCACGTGAAGGTGGAAGCTCATTTGGCCCCTCCCCCCCCCACTAACATCACTCTAAATTCCCCATTAACATTTAATAACATTCATTCATTCATCCATTTTTGAAATATAACATTCAATCATTATAATCACATGATAACATTCGTTAACACATAAAATTCATTAACACACAACATTCATGAATAATTCATTAACACACAACATTCACGAATAATTCATTAACACATATTAACACACATCATTCATCAACATTACTAGTACAAAATTACATCCATTAAGACAACGTTCTTTCATTAGCAATAAATGTTAATTACAATAATTTCTTTTTGGGTTTCTTGCTATTTTTTTAAATCATGTAATTTCTAAGAGGAAGATCAATGTCCTCATTATTCCCCTCCTCTATTGATTCTAATCCCAACATGTGTCTCCTCCTCATCTATTCAGGAACACGAGGCCACTGCGCTAAAGGGGGGTCCGCTGCAATAACTACTTCATGAGTTAAATTACACTATTTTATATTAGTGAATTACAAGTATTTATGTAAGTAAAAGAACTATAAATCAAAAAATTAATTTAAAAGAACAAAACATAGATTTTCTTTACCTGAATGTGCCACATGATCTACATGGTGATCAGTCTGAACATCCTCCGGCACTCGTTCAACATGACATGATTTTGTATCCTCTAAAATATGCACAAAAATGTTACACCAAGTTCAATTTAAGATGTTAAATTGTATTAATAATTACATAATTAGTTTTAAATAGAAAATGAGTACCTTGGATAGTACAATGCACATCAGGGGCTTCATGATGTGGCGTATGATCTATGCCATGATTAAGAGGCTGCATTGCAATGTCATGCACATTATTATCAAATTGATTGTTGCTCAAGTATTCAATTTCTAATATATTTTTTGGCATATTTACCTATGCACATGATGTAGGAGATTCTTTGGTTGGGCCAGTGGAAGCTTGTCATAGGCATTCAACCACGGCTTGATAGCCTTCCTTGAAGGCAATTTTTTTGTGTTCTTCTGTGGCCTCTAAATTAAAATCAGAGCCCTACATTTTTTGATTAAACAAAATTATTTGCATTTTATAAATAACTTTTCTCTGCAATTCATTTACTGCTACTTACAATTCATGCTTTAATTTTTGAATATCCTCTAGCACCAAGTCTGTGTTGCCCAATCTTTTGCAGCCTGGCCTTTGTTGCCATTGAAGTGTCCTGCAACCTATGAAAAGTTTGAAATATGTTAGATGATATAGATATAAAGATCACTAATTAGTGCATTATTACATTGTACTAGTAGTTAATACTATTGCATACCTTCTCGCATTTGTTGGTGAAACTCCTCTTTGAGCATCCGCTTTCTCCTTTGCATCCAAAATGAATTCATTCCAATCCCTCATTGAAATAAAGGGAGGACACTCGTACTTTGGGTTCTGGATGAGACTCTTTCTATATGCGTCCCTCACAGTCTTAAGATGTTTGCAAGCTCTTTCTAAAATTTTCTTCTCATCAAAAATATTATTACCAAACTCATGCTCTAAATCTTTGACGAGCTAATCTTTTAAAGTTTTTTCTTGCAAATTCCACCTTTTAAGAAAAAACACAAAATTGTTAGATATAGCCACTAAAAGAAAAGACTAGAATGAAAGGAAAAATACTGTACCAATTAATGATATGAAAAAAAAATAGTGGGATAAACTTAGTTCACTTATGATGTTCCACCTTGTATGTATGGTGGGCTCGAATATATGCAATGTGAGGTCATAAAGCTTCTTATAAAATGTATCATTTCCTGCAAAATATGTCATGGGATAATCAATCCAAAACTTGGTATGAATAGGTAAATGCATATTACAATATAAAAAATAATTATTTAAAGTACCTGGAATTTGAGGACATTTTATAGGCATTGATTCATTATTGTCAATCAATAATGACGTCTGCGTAGCTCTCGTGCTAGTAACACGGGTAGATCTAGGAAATGGTGGTGAATTATCACCAACACATGTAGATTGATCAGTATCTGGCATACCAAATGGTGCTACCGGTGTATCTCCTGCTCCAAAAAAATAATCCACTATGTGATGCACCCAAGATTAAAGCACAAATTATGAAATCATAATTAGCACAAAACCAAATATAGTAAAACAAGGATTTACTAGCTGCCATACACCTTGAAGGCGTTGATGTTTGCATGGCCCTTGTGGCCGACATTGCACTCGGCAATCTTGTATGGACAACCTGGCTAGGAGGAGTCTCCTACAATTGATGACCTGAACAATACATTGTTAGCAAAGACATTTTGAAATAATAAAAGTAAGAGTTAACTTGAGAAGTTTTTGAATGTTCTAAAGAAAAAATTCCTTGTAACTTGTCAACTAAAGGATTATTTTACCTGAGGCGGCCAGAGGTCTGCTAGTACCAGCCTCACCGCATTGTCCTTGACTAGGTACTAGAGATTCCATAAAATCCTACAACAAGAACACATATTACATATATTTTACTTCACAACATAAAGGAGTATAAAATATAAACCTTTATTGAAATTTTGTTATAACTAAAGATTCATTACTACTTACTTGATACCGACGTGCAAGCACTTTCAATTTAGTTAGCCTCATCAACATCTCCTTAGTTGGATTTGTTTCATACAAAATATTAATTATTTCTTTATTGATTTATTTCATTTTTCTCTTCAACATAATTGTTACATTAGGCGAATCTGCAAAATGATCATAATCCTTGGGGGTAGCTATTGCCTCTATTGTTGAGGGTGCTTTTCCCTTATCTTGAACATCAAATTGTGATAGGAATATCAGTAAAACTATCATAAAAACTCCAAAACCATAAATAAAATAATGTAATAATATAACATTTTTCAACTATCTAATTTGTACAATTTTAATAAGGTTTACCCTTGCTGAAGAATGGGTGGGAGGAGCATCCTCATGGCCTCTATCATGTGCGGGATCCATATCGTCCTATGACAAAGATTAAATATAAAAAATTTAGTGAACTAAAAGCAATAGACTTAGCAAAAAAAAACTTATTAATAAAATGGTATATAGTACTTACCACCCTCATGATAGTAACTTTGTTTGTATCTATGCGATTTAAATAATAATCTATTAGCAGTTCTTTCCCTGCACTTATTGATTTTATTGCACATACAAAAACTTGATTCCCCTCACGCGCTTCAAATATGCAATTGGGTTGCTTGTTAGTTGATGAAGGTCACATACTATTTATAAAACCCGCAATATTACCTGTTGCTTTTGGTCTCCCATCAATGTACATTGCAAATCTTTTACTTTGATCATTTTCTTTCCTTTGTATATAATTAGCTGATAGTGCATACCTATGCATACTTTTTTTATATTGAACAATCCGCATCCAATCATTGTAATTGTAACACGGACCAACATACTTGAACAATTCAACAACTTTGTTGTAATATACCTTTATCCCATCCATGGAAAATAGGCCCAAACCATGTAATGAGGATGGAGCAATGCGATATATCCTCTCATTAACACAAAAATCAGTATTAATTAGAAGCTCATTGGGTGCCCATTCTTTCTCAATGTGTGTGTACTGAAAGGGCACCTTGATGTCGCCTTTGGTCTCATCATCATAAGAACATGACCCCCCATTAGCAAGGAAATATTGCATGCGTTTATCAAATTTTTTTCTAATCTTTTGACCTCTAGTTGATCTCCCTATTTTAGCCATACTACATGTAGAACTTTCATCTAGCATTCCCTCATTTCCCTCATTCGATGTAGATAGATCTAACAAGTACCTATTTGGTGGGTGCTGCAATCCATCAAATGAGATATTGTCACATCAATATATATAGAATAATCAAGTCATGACCCATACATATGGTTCTTCTTTGTCTATATATACATTATATATTTATATAATATGTCTATTTATAACATACGTGCTCAGTGATAAACAAGAAGAATATAAGAAAATTATGTCTATTTATTGACTTATACCTGTTGATCCATGTCACTGTGCACGATCCATGCCAAAGGGGTTTTACCTTATATATGGAATGCAAGATCGTCAACAGAAGGGGTGACGATGTCTGTAGTCAATTGCCTATTTGCAAAAAGGGTGATAATCAAACATAGATATACATGTATCAACAACAATTAATTGAGCATCGTAAACAAAAAATTGGTAATTATAAATCACATATGTTGTAATCATTAGAATTGAACACAATAAATATGTAATCATTACAATTTAAAGAAAAACATAAATATGTAATCATTAGAATTGAACACAATAAATATATAATCATTACAATTTGAACACAATAAATATGTAATCAATTCAATTATGTCATTGATCATCATCATCATCATCATCATCATCGCCATCATCACCATCATCATCTCCATCAACAGCATCACCATCATCATCATCGCCATGATCACCATCACCATTGTCATTGATGAAGGGTGCTCCCCTTAATACCACAAACACATAACAGAAATAGAGAAACAACAACAATATGCAAGAACAAAAAATTGGCTTCTTATTATCTCCACAAATGTGGAATTACAAACTTTCAGAATTACAATATGCAAAGCCACATGGGCATTCCCTTACAATATTCTGTAGGACAAAGCCTCGAACTATTACCCAGATCTACTACCCAGAACTATTCTGAACTGCCTAAGACAATAATACAGCCTTCCTTATATAGGCAATTTTTCACCGCCTGGGAAGGTTCCAGAATTTTAGCCAATAAGGCCG
Organism: Chamaecyparis obtusa; assembly: GCA_027943335.1. Taxonomy (NCBI): domain Eukaryota; kingdom Viridiplantae; phylum Streptophyta; class Pinopsida; order Cupressales; family Cupressaceae; genus Chamaecyparis; species Chamaecyparis obtusa. The sequence continues at coordinate 554,148 of BSBK01010305.1, read as the reverse complement.
ACCAAACTTAGAATTATTTTATTTTACATTTCATTACATCATAGTCGGCTCAAGATAACCTTTGAAATCCGAACAGAAATTTTGAAAAAAATTATTTTTCGCCATTTCAGGTGGCCCAACTTCCGAAGACCATAAGTCATCACCAGTTGACCCGATCGGCTATTATAACCCCATTTCAGAAATGCCACGAAGCGCTCTACAGGCTTGACCCGCGCAAGTGCCCGTCACCCAAATTTTTGACCTCATCCGGGGCCTCTAAAGCCTTCAAAACTGAGTTCAAAGTTTCTGTACCCTGCTGCCAATACCGAAAATCTTCAATATCTTCCAATATACACTTGATCTGGCAATGAAACTTTACTGGCAGGCTTATATGACCAAAATGAACCTCCAAGAAAGAAATTAGATCATTCTGAGCACAGACGAAAATTACCAAAAAAATAGTAACTTTCCATAAATAGCAGCTCTGCATAGGATAGCCCTTATTGAATTCAAAAACAGAAATATTTTTGGGTGATGCAAGATTGCTCTTACACCCAGGATGCTCCTGCATCAGACACCCGGGGTAATTTGAGAAGTGACCCTGTCACGACTCAGGTGTGCAGAGGAAAACCAAGATGGCTAACCTCCTCCTTTGTCAGCCATGATGAATCTCCAATAGGTCATCCTTTCCACTTGACCAGATATTCTTCATATGTCCTGTTCCTTGTGCTTCTGCCAACACGACTGTCCAGTATATCTTCGATCTCCTTAGTGTTTGAACTAGTTGCTGGAATACTCCACTGTGCTGCTGCAACCTCATCTTCAACACCTCCTTCGTGATACTCTATCAAATCTAAAATGTTAAACACTGGTGAAATATTTAGCTCACTAGGCAATTCTACCTCATATGCATTTCCTGAATCATGCTTCTTCAGTATCTTACATGGCCCAAACTTCTTCATTTTCAGCTTATTATATGTACCAACTGGAAACCGCTCCTTCCGCAAATGAACCATGACTTCATCACCAACTTGAAATTCCTTATACCTCCTTTTCTCATCTGCCTTAGCCTTATACTGTGCATTCATCTTGGTAATATGCTTCCTCACCTCCTCATGGATGTTCTTCAAGTGTTCTGCAAAATCCTCAGCTTCAGCACTACTTATTTCTCCTTTATCTATCTTTCTCAATTCAGATGCATTTCTTGGACTACTTCCATATACAATCTGGAATGGTGATTTACCAGTGCTCCTGTTGACAGAATTATTGTATGCAAATTCTACCTCTGGTAAAATCAAATCCCATCCTGTTGGCTTATCTCCAACCAAACATCTCAGCAAATTTCCCAAACTCCTATTCACCACTTCTGTCTGTCCATCAGTCTATGGGTGATGTGATGAACTGAACTTCAAATTTGTCTTCAACTTCTTCCACAACGTACACCAAAAATATCCAACAAACTTAGTGTCCCGATCTGAAACTATGGTCTTTGGCAAACCATGAAGTCTCACTACTTCTCTTAAAAACAATTCTGCTACATGAACAGCATCATTAGTCTTCTTGCAGGGAATGAAATGTGCCATCTTTGAAAATCTGTCAACCACTACAAAAATTGAATCATGTCCCCGCTGAGTCCTCGGTAAACCAAGAACAAAGTCCATGCTGATATCCTCCCAAGGCTTCTCTAGTACGGGTAATGGCTGATACAATCCTGTATTCTGCTTCACTCCTTTCGCCATCTGACATACTCTACAACTCTGTACAAACTTCTTCACATCTTGCTACAACTGTGGCCAATAATAATTCTCACTAACCAAACCAAGGGTTTTATCACGACCAAAATGTCCAGCCAATCCTCCACTATGCTTCTCCTTGATGAGATTCTCCCTCATAGAACTTCGTGGAATGCACAACTGATTCCTTCTGAATAGCATATCATCCTGGATGATGAAATCCAACCATTTTGTCCTGTCTAGAGTAACAGGTTCTATACAAGCTTTCCAAGCTTCACCAAAATCAAGATCCTCTGGATATAAATTCTTGAGTTCCTTGAACCCAACCACTTCAATCTGCATTTCTGTCAGCAATAGTTGCCTTCTGCTAAGAGCATCTGCAACCCTATTAGACTTTCCACTCTTGTGTTTCAAAACAAATGTATAACTCTACAAAAACTCAACCCATTTCAAATGCCTTTGATTCAATTTTCCTTGACTATTCAAATATTGCAAAGCTTGATGATCAGTATACAAAACAAACTCCTTAGGAAGCAGATAATGTCTCCACTTCTTTAATGCCTGAACTATAGCATAAAATTCCTGATCATAAACAGAATATTTTCTCTTAGCATCATTTAACTTCTCACTGAAATAAGCAACAGGTTTACCTTCTTGGCTCATAACAACTCCTATTGCAGTACCACTAGCATCACAATCTACTTGAAACACCTTATTAAAATCTGGAAGTGCTAAAATGGGTTGTTCTGTAACTTTTTGTTTCAACAATTGAAAACTCTTTTCTGCCCCATTAGTCCACTTAAACTCTTTTCTATCCCCTCTCATTGTTTCAGTCAAGGGACCACAAATACTGCTAAAATTTTTGATAAACTTTCTGTAAAATCTAGCCAAACCATGAAAAGATCTTACCTCAGTAGCACTCCTTGGAGTAGGCCATTCAAGGATAGCCTGTACCTTCTCTGGGTCCATTTTTAGACCTTCTGCTGAAACTACAAATCCCAAATAAACTAACTCTTTCTTCACAAAACTGCACTTCTTCAAATTAATCAATAATTTCTCTTCTCTCAGCTTCTCAAAAACCATACGAATATGCATCATATGCTCATCCAATGTCTTACTAAAGATCAAAATATCATCTAGGTAAACAATGACAAACTTACCCAGAAATTCTTTCAGAACCTCGTTCATGAGCCGCATGAAAGTGCTCAGTGCATTGGTTAGCCCAAAAGGCATGACTAACCACTCATACAGTCCTTCCTTTGTCTTGAAGGCAGTCTTCCATTCATCTCCTTCTCTGATCTGAATCTGATGATATCCACTCTTCAGATCTATCTTTGAGAAATACACAGCTCCACTCAAACAGTCCATAATATCATCCATTCGTGGCAATGGAAACCTGTACTTGATTGTGATCTTGTTTATTGCCCTAGAATCTGTACACATCCTCCATTCTCCATTCTTCTTTGGTGCTAATACTGCTGGTACAGCACAGGGACTCAGACTCTCACGGATCAATCCTTTCTGTAACAGTTCATGTACTTGTCTGTTCAACTCGTCACTTTCTGCAGGTGTCATTCTGTGTGCTGCCTTATTTGGAAAACTCGATCTTGGGATCAAGTCCATTTGATGACTGATCTTCCTGACTGGTGGTAATCCATCAGGCACGTTATCGGATATAATATCCTGAAACTCATTCAACAAATTTGCAACTTCTACAGGAACATATTCTACTTCCTCTTTACCAGCTTTTGGGATTAAAGCAAAACATACATGCTCATGCCTCATACCATCTAGGAAATTTCTTCCATCAACAAAAGTTATCCTTGCATTACCACATACCTTTTCTTCAGTCTCCTTCAATGGTTTTAGCTTATGTCGCACTCCATCCTTTGTCAGGGAATAGGTATTCGCACGACCATCATGTACAGCACATCTGTCAAACTGCCATGGTCTACCCAACAACATATGACATGCATCCATAGATATGATATCACACAATACCTCATCTTGGTATCCACCAATCTTGAACTTCACCAGGCATTGTTCATTGACCATGACCTTGTGGTCATCCTGTACCCAGGCAATCCGATATGGATGTGGGTGTTTCTATCTCTTGAGCTTCAACTTTGTCACCATCTCTTCTGACACCAAATTGTCAGTGCTTCCACTATCAATAATCACATCACAACATTTACCTTCACACTTGCACCTGGTGCGAAACAGGCTCCTCCTTTGCTCAGGTTCATTCTCACCACTCAACAGGACTCTTCTGTTAATCAACGTTTCTCCTCTTTCAGCATCTTCAGAATTTGATGATCTGGCATCTTCATCGACATGCGCAACTCTGGCCTGGCCTTCATTTCTCCTGTCTGTTCTGCCTTGGCGCCAAGGACATTCAAATGCCCTATGACCTTCTTCTCCGCAGTGAAAACATGTTCCACGGAAGCCACCTCTTCCAGATCCTTGTCCTCTTCCTCTTCATCTTTGATCTCTATTATTCTGATCCTGGAAGTGATTGGAATTATTTCCTCACTGATTCTAATTACTACTGGCCTCATCCTTCTTTTTTGGATCCTCATTTCGGCCACCATATGACCGTCCACCAGATCGTCCACCGCGACCTCTTTCGTTTTGTCTGCTCTCAAACTTCTTGTTCAGCTTTTCCTCTACTTTTAGGGCAAACTGGTATGCCTCTTCAATACTGTTCATTCGAACCAGATTCAGCTCCTCCTGAATGCTTGGCCTTAACCCATTAAGGTATCGGGCAACTTTCTCCTTATCAGCTTCTGCATGGCCTGTTCTGATGAGAAGTCGATAGAACTCCTCTGTATACTCCTGAACAGATCTTCCTACTTGCTTCAAACTCTGCATTTTCTTCAGTAGGTCAAGCTCATAATCAACAGGAATGAACTGCCGCTTCAATTTATCCACCATCCGATCCCATCTCGTGATTTTATCTTTCCCTCTTCTATTTCGCTCCAATTGAATTTCTTGCCACCAGATCTTCGCATGACTTTTCAGTCTGGCCTTCGCAAATTTGACCCTATCAAGATCGTCAACATCTTCGTACTCAAAATATTCCTCACATTCGTTGATCCAGTCGATCAATTCTTCTGGGTTAAGATTTCCAGAAAATGTAGGAACCTCAATCTTAGGTCTTTTCCCAATCTTAGAAATAGCCCGAAAAAGTCTTTCTTCCTTCTGGTTCACAATTTTGACTTCTCCTTCTTGATATTCTTCTTCGGCTTCATCCTCGCTTTCATCTCTGACATTAAGATTCATTCCTCTGTGAATCTCTTCTTGCAATGCTCGCACTTGTCTCTGCAGCTCTCTAACCTCAGGTGTTACAACACCAGCTCTTCCGCCACATTCCCTTCGTGGAGGCATTTTTGTGATGTGCATTGAAACCCTAGCCATGATCCTGGTGCAAACTACCTCATGGTCGGCGATCTATTTACACACTCAAGAACTCCTGCTCTGATACCACTTGATGAAGGGTGCTTCCCTTAATACCACAAACACATAACAGAAATAGAGAAACAACAACAATATGCAAGAACAGAAAATTGGCTTCTTATTATCTCCACAAATGTGGAATTACAAACTTTCAAAATTACAATATGCAAAGCCACATGGGCATTCCCTTACAATATTCTGTAGGACAAAGCCTCGAACTATTACCCAGATCTACTACCCAGAACTATTCTGAACTGCCTAAGACAATAATACAGCCTTCCTTATATAGGCAATTTTTCACCGCCTGGGAAGGTTCCAGAATTTTAGCCAATAAGGCCGACCAAACTTAGAATTATTTTATTTTACATTTCATTACATCATAGTCGGCTCAAGATAACCTTTGAAATCTGAACAGAAATTTTGAAAAAAATTATTTTTCGCCATTTCAGGTGGCCCAACTTCCGAAGACCATAAGTCATCACCAGTTGACCCGATCGGCTATTATAACCCCATTTTGGAAATGCCACGAAGCGCTCTACAGGCTTGACCCACACAAGCACCCGTCACCCAAATTTTTGACCTCATCCGGGGCCTCTAAAGCCTTCAAAACTGAGTTCAAAGTTTCTGTACCCTGCTGCCAATACCGAAAATCTTCAATATCTTCCAATATACACTTGATCTGGCAATGAAACTTTACTGGCAGGCTTATATGACCAAAATGAACCTCCAAGAAAGAAATTAGATCATTCTGAGCACAGACAAAAATTACCAAAAAAATAGTAACTTTCCATAAATAGCAGCTCTGCACAGGATAGCCCTTATTGAATTGAAAAATAGAAATATTTTTGGGTGATGCAGGATTGCTCTTACACCCAGGATGCTCCTGCATCAGTCATCACCATCATCATCATCATCATCATTATCATCATCATCACCACCATCATCATCATCATCATCATCATCTTCATCATCATCATCTTCATCATTTGCTTCTTCATCATCTTCAGTATCTTCTTCTTCCATAGCATTATATTTTATCGGCCTTCCTCTTGGATCATGTCTAACAAGAAATGACCAACCTTATTTATGTGGAACCTCTGAGTAAAACACTTGCTCACACTGGCTTGGAAGAACATAGGGCTCATCTCCAACTGGCTCAAATGACCTTGTATTAATCATTGTAAATCCATTATCATGTTGAATAACAGTTCTATTTAGATCTTTTTGATTTAGTCATAGCCTATACCATTTGATGATGAATAGAACTACTTTGAAGGAGTTAAAGTCGCACTCAATTATATCATCTAAGATGCCATAGTATTGATTTTGAGATTGTTGAGGATGTATGTCATTTTTAGATGATATATTGGTGATTTCGAAAACTGCACTTATCCCAGAATCACAAGTTTTCTTTGTGTCATCCAACTTTTTTATGCAAAATTTATGGCCATGATAATACATAGCTTTGTGGTGCTTGACCTGCAATTTTTCAAGTGTGTAAATTATTTGCATCGTGAGTTGATATGAAACATATAAGTCATGATCATTAATAAATTTGTACGTACTTCTCCACCTCTTAAACTATGTGCTAGATCAATTACCATTGGAGTAACATTGGAATCTCCATTACGATGAGCTTCTCTAACCAATGAAGCAACACCTTCCCATGTTAATGAGCAACTATTTTGTTGACATCGTTCAATCCATATCGTCATCCAAACAAGATTGTTTGCAATATACAAATGTATTGCATCCCACTCTCGACCAGCTGTATCAAAAAACATACACCAATTATAAATAACTTATATTGAAGATTTATAAGAATTAATTAACTACAATAACATCTTAGATTTACCTCTCACTTTCCTCAATCTACCTTTGCCCATCAAGTACTCCCCTTCGAATTTTTTAATGGAGTTGGGATCCCAAATACGATCTACATAGATCTTTGCTGCAAACTTAGGAAGATATTTACTAATGTACACCATGGTCTGGTATACCATATATCCCTCCACCATAGAACCCTCAGGATGTACTCTCTATCAAACTAAGCCTTTCAAAAATTTTAAGTGCCTCTCAACCATCCACATTGACCTAGTTGGTACAGGTCCACACAATTCAATCTCCTCAACTTGATGTATGAGGTAATGTTCTTGTGCATTGAAAAAAGTTGAAGGTAGACACTTTTGCATTTCACACATAAGAAGAGGAATTTTTCTCTTCCAATATTTTATATCTTCTTTATTGATTTCTTTAGATGACAACCACCTCATGTATTTTCCAAGATCATATATAACTTGTTTGACACCATTGGCAAAGTAGTGTGGGAGAGATAGAGGTAGAACGTACTGCAATATTTGTAAAATGATCTTGTCAATATTTTATAAAAGAATGCAATGAAAACCACATGTAGTATACAAATATATAGTGTATACAAAATAATATGAATTACCTTAATAAATATATGCCAATCGTGTGTTTTCATCCCTGGCCCAAATTCACTTTTCTTTGATATGAGATCATTTATGTTCGCAGCAAATCCTATGGGAAATTATATTTTTTTTATAATTTCTTTTATAGCATTGCTCTGCTGCTCTGACAATAACCATGGAAGGGCACTTGTATCAATCTGGTCTCCATTGTTATTTGATCGAATAAAATTTTTCATTGCATGGTTGGATTCTTCAATGTCACTACAAATTTTGATAATTTGGTCTTTGTCACGCCTTCCATCCAATATTTTCTATAATGTCTCTGTTACATTCTTTCCAATATGCATAGGATCAAACAAATGTACGATTGAGAGTTGCTCATAGTACGACAACCTAATAAATTGCGTAGGATAACTTTTTAGTCCTTTTGGAAGTTGGTCATTGATGCCTTGACAACCTTCACAAGCATCAATTACATCATCAGTAAACAAAACACAATATCAAAATATAAATTTGAAACAAAAACTATCAAATGGAATGACATTACCTCGATGATTTATTTTATTGTATGCCGACTTCCATAGGCGAGGTGTCATTCTCCGTGGTTTTGATGTAGTCTCTTCTTTCCCATTGAAAAAATATTTTTCAGTTATTCGATACTTATGATTTCTGTGGAGAAAGTGTCTATTCTCATCGAACACCTGCTTTCTTAAACTCTTTGAATGACGAGATTTCATCTTTGGACCAGAAACTGGACATGCAAATTTTCCCTTTGTCTAAAGACCTACAAGATCATGTATAATTGGATTAAATGTGTTAACTTTGTGTTAGCACTATAACATACCAAAAAAGAGGCATTAAGAAGAGAACATACCACAAAAATGTGTTAGCCCAGGGGCATCATGTATTGTCCATACAAGCATTGCATGGAATTGAAATTGTCTTTGTCCTATTGGTCTAGAGATGTCATACATAGTGACCCCATTTCATAACACCATCAACTCGTCGATAAGGGGCTCAATATATACATTGATATCTTTAACTTGGTACTTACCTAGTTGAATGAACAAAAACATTACATAATTATTATGACCATTTTGATGGATTATTAATAATAAATTAATTTAGATGACTATTAAATCAAAAAATACTTGGAACAATTAGTGACAACATTATGTGCTCCCTCTTTATGGACAACCAAGGAGGAATGTTATTGTTGATAACAAAAATAGGCCACACCAAGTAAGTAGATCTCATCTCTCCAAATGGATTGACACCGTCTGTTGCCAATGAAAGCTTGAGATTATGAGGTTCTTCTTTAAAGTGTGGCCATTTTTCCTTCTATTTCCTTAAATGCCAAACCATCTGCAGACATTCGCATAATGTCATCTTGACTTCTATTGCGTATATGGTAATCCATAAATTGTGCCAAGCTATTGCACTTGAATAATCATTGTAGACGTGGAATAATGGGAATATGTTGAAGAACCTTGCGAGACACCTTTTTTTGTTATTCAATCTGATTGATATCTACTAATATGACAAATAGGGCATTCTGTTGCAAATTCATGCTGTTTATGATATATAATATGATCGTTCAGACATGCATGTATTTTTTGATACTCCATTCCAATATCTTTCATAATGGCAGATAATTCTTGGTACGAGCGAGGTAGAATGTTTGATGGTGGTAAAAAACACTCACCTATCAACCTACGACCAAAAATATAATTTGTTAATTTAAAGAATATTAATTGCTACACGATTCACCCAATATTAATTGTAAGGGAATTACGACTAAAATAATGAAAAAAGATGACATACCTTAACATACGTGTCATTACTACATTGGATAAACCATTCATAACCTTCAAGTTCACCAACAACAATACAACGGCAAGAAGAGTTGTTTCGGAGCCTTCATATAGGGGCTCGTGTGCCTTCTCAAGTATAGGTACATCAAGCTCCGTGTCAACATCATGATCATCTTGATCATCATGATCATCTTGATCTTCTTCATCATCGTGGTCTTCTTCCATGATATCATTACCTTCTACTTCTATATTCACACCTCCATGTTCCCTCATTTGGAAATCCACATTCTCCAGATTGTCATGGTCCATAACATGAAACTCAGGGACATTGACCTATATGAAAATGATGACCTTATATTAACCATGACCATGTTGTCATCATCAAATCATGTCTTATGTATTTTATAGAATATTAAAATACATACCAATGGATGAAATTTGTTTCCCCCTTCAATGTGACCATGTTGCCTACAATGTTCCTCAGCTGTTTTGATTAGATATCTTCGAGTCTTTAAGCCCTTACAAAGTTTGCAAGGACAATAACATTTTCCATCACCCTTTCTTTTTAAGTTAGACCACAATCTAGCAATTGTCTCCCTATTTTTTTGTGCGTTGATATCGTTAGCCATGGTCTTTCTTGAATGGAATGACTTGTTGGTGGGAGAAGGATGATTTGTTTGCAACCCGCAGATAAAAATCGTTACTGAACAACTATTTTCTCAACCATTTTAATATCGAAAACATCATATGAAATATCTTTATCATTTAGATTTTAATGGTATATTTTAACTTTTAATCAGAATTTTGTGTAATATAAGGACCCCTATTCAAAATTATGTCAATACCAACAAATTGCCTCAAACTGTCCAAAATGACTAAAAGCCCTTGCGTAGCTCCACAAACCTTAGTATGGGTCCCCTTTCCACTAGCCTATGGGAACCTGATGATAGGCCAATCCCTACTCAACTACCTATTACCTAGGGAAGGGTCATTACAAAATAATAAATAAATACAACAAATGAATGCAAAATCAATGTTAGTTGAGGTTTGTTTAAGATCTTTGCAGATCATTTCTCTCAACTGTTGTTCGTGGGATTTAATTTCCCGCGTTGGATGAAGGTATCTCTGTCAATATTTTAAGTGTAATTGGAGTGCTGGTTTGAAGGATTACAACTTTCTCCTACACACTTGTTAGTAGTGGGCTGCTCTTGCTCTGTAGCAAGTTGCTTTGAATGATATTTAACCTGATTTGAAGTTCTAGGCATTTGAATTGTGGTCACCTTCATTTGAAAATTGCATTAATGTTCAATTGCATGCCTTGGGGTGGAGGATTTAAGTTTTGAAAATAAACTCTTATTGCTATTCAAATTCTATTCATAAACAAAGAAGATTCCAGATCTGAAATACTCCTAGTAAGCTGTCCAAAAAATGAAACCTTGCTATTTGTGATTCTTATGACTGTTACAAGCCATTTAATCTTGTAATTATCAAATTTAGAATGAATAATGGCATATATGAATATTTTCTAATTATCTCTACTCAAAACACACCAACATTACAATTATTCAAAAATCAAACAAGAACACTCAATCTTTCCAAACCCAACAAAGAAAATTGGGGATTGATTATTACATATCAACACGTTTGTAGACCCTTAGTAGATGAAAGAACTGGAAGATTCAAAAGACCATATTGAATCTTTGAAAAAATCTCCACATGAGATGCTATATTTTCTACATCAACTGAAGGAAGAATAGGAGCAAAATGTGAAGTATATACTCAAAATTGGCAAAATGTACTATTCTGAAAGTATGGTGGATTTTATTGATGTCTTTTCAATTTCTAGGTTGATTGATATTGATCTTAAAGGTGCTAAATTTACTTGGGGTAATAGAAGACAAGGAGATAATTTGATACAAGTTAAAATAGACAAACTCCTTATTTCTAGTAATTGTAACATCCTTCCTCAACTTTCCCTTAATGTTCTTCCTAGAACTGGTTTAGACCACAATGTTGTACTTATAAATTGAGATAATAATTCTAATTGAGATCCCTTCCCTTTCAAATATGAAATTGTGGGATCATTCCATCTTGATTTCAAAAAATTAATTGTTAATGGGTAGAACTCTCCCATTTAGGGGCATCCTATGTTTATTGTCTCTCAAAATCTTAAAAAAGTCAAAGGCATCATCGAAGGATGTAACAACATATCTTTTGGGAACATCTTTCAAAAGATAAATCTCTTGCCCTAGAATTAAAAGATATCCAATCTCAATTAGAGAGGGGATGAATGGATGATAACATATATGAAAAAGAAAGAGACTTGAGTGTTCCATGGTTTAAAACCACTAAAGAAGAGGAGGTCTTCTTGAAACAAAAGTCCACAATTCAATGACTAATAGAAAGAGGCAAAAACACTAAACTCTTCTACCAATCCACTATGAAACATAGATAAGTAAACATAATAAGAAAGATGATAGGAGATTATGGCTCTATTGTGACTAAGGAGGAGGACATAGTTTTTGAGGTTATTTCCTTCTTTTTCCACCTTAATAAAAAAACTCAAGTGGATAGGGTTAAAATGGACAAGTTTTTGGAGGTTATCCCAAACTTAATGATTGAAGATGGCTTGAAAGAAATGTTAAAAAACTAGTTACTATGGATAGAATAAAAAAGGTGGTGTTCTCCTTTAGGGATTTTAAGGTTCTAGGTCTGGATGGTTTTCCCTTGGCTTTTTTCTAGGATCATCGAGATATTGTGGCTAGGGACATCTTAAAAATGACTAGAGATTTTTTTAGATCAAGAAAAATCCTTAACCATATATTAATGCTACATTCAACCCTTTGATTCCTATAAAGGACGATGCTTCTACTATGCATTATTTTACCCCTATTAGCCTCTACAATAATATAAACAAAATCCTATCCAAGCTAGTAGTTTTTAGACTCAAACTTGTTTTAGATAAGTTGGTATCTTAGAATAAAAAAGGGTTTGTTTAGTGAAGAGACATAATGGATGCTATGTTTACCACTCATGAATTGATTCATTCAATGCACTATATCAGGAAGTTAGGCATGGTCTTAAAAATTGATATATCCAAGGCTTATGATCGGGTCTCATGGCCTTTTATGGTAGAGATCCTCAAAAAGTTTGGATTTGGAGAAAGATTTCTGAAAATTTTGGAAGCCTGCTACACTACTCCCTCCCTTTCTATTTTGCTAAAAACTTTCCTAAAGGTTATTTTTCTCATGGAAGGGGTCTGAGTAAGGTGACCCTTTATCTCCCTACCTTTTAATTCATGTTGTTGAAGCTCTGGGGAGAAACAATAATAGACTTTAAGATTTTTGTCTCCTTAAAGGTGTCAAAATTGCTTCCTCCCTACCTACTGAGACTCAACAACAATTTGTGGATGATAGTAGTTATCTTATCTGGGGCTGCCTCCATTATTGAAGCTAAACAATAGAATATGGTTCTCAATGACTATGCTAAGGCCTCAAGTTAGTTTATTAATTACTCTAAATGTAAGTTATCTTTCCTTAATGTTGATCCTTGCCTCGCCAAAAAGTCATGGATATCATTGGTTGTTAGATGGATACCCTTCCTACTACCTACCTTGGCCTCCCACTAATGTTTAAATCCCCTAGCAACAACATATAGAATGGTATTACTAAAAGGTTTCAAAAAAATCTTGCTAGATGGAAGGGAAAATTATTGAGCTAAGTAGGAAAAATCTAGTTACTCAAAGCTTGTCTCCAAAATATACTTGTTTACTATCTATCCTTGTTCAAAATGCCTACAGCTATGGTTGATCAAGTTGAGAAAATCAAAAGGAAATTTTTGTGTATAGGTGTAGAAGATAAATCTAAGCTCTCTCTTTTTATTGTGATATTGCTATCAGGATTCAACTGTATAGTTTTTTGGGTCAAACTCATTGACCCATGATTCATGAGTAGTGGTTCAACACAAACCCATCTCTCATGAGAATGAATGTAGCACTTAGCAATCATTGGATCTAGTTGATGCTCACAGAGGTGAACCCATCTCTCTTTTTAGTTGGGATAAGTTCTTCCTCCCAAAAGATAAAGGTGGCCTTGGTATAGGAAGACTTAAAATATTTAACAAATCTCTTCTCGCCAAGATATGTTGGCATCTTTTAAAATATTTTAAGGATTAGGTGTCTATTGTGAAATCTAGTTACAAAGTGGTAATGACCCTTTAGCTTTTATTTTTAATGATGGTCTCCCTAATGGCTCAATCATTTGGAACGATTCATTGAAATTAAAGGAACTGTTGAGAAGGGGAGTGGATAAAATAAGTTGGTAATGAAAATGACACCCACTTTTGGAATGAGGTTTGAAGAGGTGACAAGCCCCTTTCTTCATTGGACAATGTGGAGGGGCTCAAGAATGCTTGCATTAGAGTCATTGGTGATAAAGTCTAAGACTAATTTTTTGGAACAAGGGGTCCTTATCTTGGGTTAACTTCAAAGATAGGCTTACAAAAAATAGACAAAGTGGTAATAGATGGAAGCCCGAATGGGATAATAAGATCAATAAGATCAACCATTTTAATATCAAAAACATCATATGAAATATCTTTATCATTTAGATTTTAATGGTATATTTTAACTTTTAATCAGAATTCTATGTAATATAAGGACCCCTATTCAAAATTATGTCAATACCAATAGATTGCCTCAAATTGTCCAAAATGACTAAAAGCCCTTGCGTAGCT